>PVHY01023593.1:0-20759 GCA_004024945.1 Uropsilus gracilis
GCACCAGCCGCTTCATAGGCTGAAGCTTACACAGGCTTGAACCACCGTGCCCAGCCTTTCTTTTTTTTTTTTTTTTTTTTTTGAGGCTAGGTCTTGCTGTTTTTGCCCATGGAACCACAGACTCACGTTGCCCGGGGTACCATGGACTCAAGCAATCCCCATCCTCAGCTTCCCAGGTAGCTGGGATTACAGGCGCGCACCACCACGCCCAGCTATTTTTTTAGGACTAGGTCACGCTACATGCCCTAGGCGGGACTCGAACCGCGATCTCTGACCCTGGCCGTTACTTCCTAGGCTGCCACTTACAGGCGTGCGCCGCCATGTCCGGCCCAAAACAGCCTTCCTTCTCCACTGCTGGGCTGTCCCACCCTCTGGCTGCCCAGCTATTCTGCGGGCAGCCCTGTCAGAGGGTTGGACTCCGGGGCCCTTGTTTTTCCAGTAGATCGCCTCCTCCTCCAGTCAACTGCCATCATGGCTGAATTGTGTTCCCACTTCCGTTTGATGAAGCTCTGACCCCCAGGACCTCACAGTGTGACTATTTTTGGACCTTTGGACCTTTGGACATTTATGTATGTATGTATGTATGTATGTATGTATGTATGTATGTATGTATTTATTTATTTATTTATTTATTTATTTATTTATTTTTTGAGACTAGGTCTCGCTATTTTTGCCCGTGGAACCGCAGGCTCTCGTTGCCCGGGGTACCACAGACTCAAGCAATCCCCAACCTCAGCTTCCCAGGTAGCTGGGATTACAGGTGCGCACCACCACGCCCAGCTATTTTTTTGGAACTAGGTCTCGCTATGGGCCCCAGGCGGGACTCGAACCGCGATCCCTGGCCCTGGCCGCTTCATAGGCTGAAGCTTACAGGCATGAGCCACCGTGCCCGGCCCTGGAGCTGGGACCTTTGAAGAGTTGACTGTGGCCAAAAGGCTGCTAGGGTGGGCCCAGGTCCAAGTGGCCTGCTGTCCTTAGAAAGGGAAATGTGGACCCAGAGGTGCAGCGTGAGGACACGGGGAGCAGGCAGCCAGGCAGAGAGGCCTCCAGAGGGGCTGACCCTGCGGCACCCTGAGTGGACACATCTAGCCTGCCGAACCCCGGGGGGATAAGTCCTGTTTCCACTGCTCTGTCTGAGGTTCTGGCAGCCCTGAGTGAGGACTAAAGCTCCCCTCCTGCTCTGGCACGGTGTCCTGGGCTAATGTCCGGAGTTGTCACTGACCAGAGCACCTCTGTGTTGTGGTGACATGTCCTCCTGCAGGAGAAACTTCTCCAGGATTCCACAACCTTCCCTACTGCCCTGCTGGGGTAGACCCCTCCCATATTATCCTGAATTGAATTCAGGTGAACTCCTAAGACTCTTCAGACTTGGAGTCAATCTGTGTAAGTCCTGCCGGGAGGCACCGGTGCCAAGCGTGCGCTCTGCCCTGGATGGGCCAGCGGGGCCTGCGGGTGTGCCAAATGTGATGGCTGCTCCTGGGTGACCTCGCTCAGCTTTGTTGCTCTCTGACCTCTGACATCAGGTGGGCGTGTCTTGACTGCCCCAGGGAAGCGGTTCTGATCTTTCAGGCCAGGAGGTGCCCGCTCTCTGAACTTCCTCTTTGTATCCTCGTTGCCCACAGGGTTCTACTTTGGGGAAATTGGCCAGGCACGGAGGCTTGTGCCTGTAAGCTTCAGCCTATGAAACGGCAGGGGCTAGGGATCGCGGTTCGAGTCCCGCCTGGGTCCCGTAGCAAGACCTAGTCCCAAAACATAGCTGGGCATGGTGGCCCGCGCCTGTAATCCCAGCCACTTGGGAAGCTGAGGCTGGGGATTGCTTGAATCTGTGGCCCCCAGGCAACATGAATGACCCTGCGGTTCCATGGGCAAAAATAGCGAGACCTGGTCTCAAAAAAAAAAAAAAAAATACTTTGGGGAAATTGTCCCAAATCCTTGATGAATCGTCAATAACTGAACCGAGAGAAGACTCTTGGTCTCAGGCTAACTCAAAATCTCTTCCCTCAAGTCTAGAGTATAATCCTTGTTTTCAGCCGGCCGTGGTGGCGCACGTCTGTTGTCCAAGCACTGGGAGGCAAGAGGCTTGGGATGGCGTGAGTTTGCTGGTTCAAGACTACTCCGGGCGACATAGTGAGAGACCTAGTCTTGAAAAAGCAGCTGGGTGCTATGGTGGACGCCTGTAATCCCAGCTACCTGGGAGCCTGAGGCTGGGGATTGCTTGACTCTGTGGTATCCCGGGTAACTTGAGTCTGTGGTACCCCAGGCAATATAATCAGACCTGGTCTCAAAAAAAAAAAAAAAAGAAAAAGAAAAGAATGTAACCCTTGTTATTCTTTCCACAATGTTTGAAAGAGAATCTGGGTCCCTGGGAGTGGAACAAGTGGAGGTTCCTTCCCCTCCACTCCCTCTCTCGGTGTCTGTCTCTCTCAGTGACTTTGGTCATCTCTGCTCGCAGCTGCTCAGACTGTAAACTGGTGTCTTTGGAAGGGAAATTCCAAAGAGCTGCCTCTGCTGTGCTGGAGGAATTCCTTTCCTGGAAGGGGAGGTGCATTTTCTAAGAAACTTTCCCAGGAAGGATGAGGTGCAGCAGGAAGAGACCCTGCAGAGCAGCCCTCTACAGCACTGGAGGGAGTGAATTGTCCTTTGATTTCTGGGAACTAGCACTTTCCTAGTCCGAAGAACAAAGTAAGAGGCCTCCAACCCTGGGTGCAAGAAGGTTCCTTTGAGGGGTGAAGGTTGGGTCCCTGAGACTGAACCCCTGGCTGGGTTTGAAGACAGACCTGAGGGAGGCTCAGTTTTGATCCCAGTCACCCTTGATTCTCTCTTGCAAAGTTTCATTTTGAGAAGTAAACTGTCTGGCAGGCAGAGGGTGGTCTGGTTCCCAGCCATTATGCCGGTTCCTCCCTGCCACATAATTAGATCAACTTCCTGGCGAGTTTCCAGGGAGGAAGAGGTGAGCATGAACTCTGAAGTGGAGCCCTGTGTGTTGACGGAGGGCGTGTGGTGGAGCGTGTAGATCGGGTCCTATGGCGTGTCCTCCCAGGGAGTGGCTCGTGGGGAGGACGGGGCTCCTGCTCACCTTCTCCCATGTTCTCTTGAACTGTGTGTGCCTGCCTTTCCCCACTCCCCACCTCAACAAGTCAGCCCTATCGACTGGTTTCCACAAAAATCTCTGCAGGTAGCTCCAGCTTTTGGTTTGCCCAGGACAATACTGGTCTATGCGTGTACCACACTGTAATTATTAGCAGCACCCCCTTTTCTTGCCTAGGAGTATCTTGGGTTGGATGGTAACAGAATCGCTATAGTTCATATGCCGTAAACTAGCTCCCTCCCCTGTGCCTTGGTGCACGGGCAGAGCCATGGACAGGGTGATGTTATTGACTAAACTTTCCCCAGGAGTAATGATTAGTGAAAACCTATTAATAGCTCCATCTGAGCAGCCATCCTTAGAAAAGAACCCCGATCGGTTATTTTCTGGAATGGGCTTGTCCCTAACTCAGTTAGGGTCCTCCCTGTCCCCGGGGCCTTCTTGAATGACAGCTACTGGGACAGTGTGTGGTCCTTGGGGTGAGCCTGGCAGCCATTTCTGGGGTTGTTGATGGGTCCCCTGGGTCTGTGGGAGCTGGGGACCTGTTAACAGTCTCACTGGCTGTCCAGTGGGTCTAGAGGGGGCAGTACCTGAAGGGGGGGGTCTCCTGGCGTGTATGTGAATCCTGCCAGTGAAGGCAGCTGTAAACAATGCTTTGCAGCTCAGTGTCAGAGCTGCAAAGCAGAGATGGTGAGGGGGTGGGGAGAGTGGCCTAGAGCCAGAACTATCTGAGGCAAGAGGGGTGGACTAGTTGGTCCCCAAAGATGGTGGGGACCTGCCCAGTCTTATTTTACTTGCCTTTTTTTTTTTTTTTTTTTTGAGACTAGATCTTGCTATTTGCCCAGGGTAGCCCTGATCCTGTGGACTCAAGCAATCCCCAGCCTTAGCCTCCCAGGTAGCTGGGATTATAGGCACCCACCACCGCGCCCGGCAGCTTTTTTGAGACCAGGCCTCACTATGTTGCCCGGGGTAGTCTTGAACCTGCCAACTCAAGTGATCCCAGGCTTCTTGCCTCCCAGTACTTGGATTACAGGTGCGCGTCACCATGCCCAGCTTATTTTATTTGTTTAGAAACAAGCTGGCCCCAGTGTTTCTGGAATGGGTGAGGAGAAAGAATGAGTCAAGGGCTCTGAGGTACCTGGCTTGCACCCTTGGCTCTGCTGAGGCCCTGATGCAGGAGAAAGAGCCTTGTGTCTGAGAAGCTTGAAGGTTGAGTGGGCTGGTTGGCAGCTGGGTGACTGCTACCCTGACTATTCAACAGCTGTGCCATCTTGGCTCAGCTCCAGAGCAGCCAGTTTCTTTTGTCAGTCAGTCCTGTATGGTAGTTTGTGGGTAGAGAGGCTGTTGGCCTTTCTGGCCACTGCCCCTGCCAGGGCCCCCACTCTCTCACTCCCACTGAACGCTCTTCTTGATCCTGGAATTAGAATGAATGCTTGCTTAGTACTCCAGAATTTTCTGTAAGTGCTTTCCAGGCCTTAGGGCTTCTGCACGGGGCGTTCTCTTCTTGGCTTGGAACACACTGACCCCCCACTCTTGTCTGTCAGGCCACTCCTGTCCTTTCTGGTGAGCTCCTTCCATCACCCCATCTCAGGCTGCTGGCTGCCTCCGCCTGCTATCACACCTCCCCGCTTTGACCGTTGATCTGCTGAGTGTTGTGACAAACTCTTTGCAGTGCGGTTGTTGTCCCTCTTCCCATCCCGAAAGTGAGCTCCATGACAGAAACCCCTTCTGTGGTCTGGAACATGTGGGCTCCTGTTGCATGTGGGTGCTTTTGACTGTAATGAAACTCAGGGCACCTCAGGGTGGGTCAGAACCCCTGGTGCGAGATTGGGGGTGACCAGCCATCTGTGGAGTGTCTCAGGATGAGCCAAAGCCTGAGATGATGGGGACAGGTCATTTGTACGAGTGTCTCAGTGTGGGCCACAGCCTGGGGTGACCAGCCATCAGTCAAGCATCTCATGGTGGGCCAGGGCTGGTTGAGAGACCATGTCAGATGGGTTTAGGGTGACCGGAGCAGCTGTGTGTGACATGTCATTCTCAGAGTGACTCCTACATTCGTTCCCTTCAGTTCTTGATAAAACCTGGTTTTGTTGTTTTCATTTGCTTTTAGTTTTTCTACCTCTTGTGGGCTTCTGTGGTAATAGGAGCCATTTTTCAAATCGAGTGGCTTATATGATTGGGATGATGTAGACAGCTGTTTGCCGAGTGTCCTCACACTCACTGTGGAGTTCATCTTAATTTATAGCTTCCCAAATAAGCCTTTTAATAGGTCATGGACAGACTTTTCAAAGAATGTTTTTGTTCTTTCTGAATATGCAGCTATTCAGACTGAGGGTTGGCATTTCCTAATGGACCTAATACTTCAAAGAATGAACTGGTTGAGCAGGAATTTTCCTGAAATCTGTCCCATGAACAGTATAGAAAAAATTGTGATTTACAGTTTGCTGACGTGTAGTCCCACTTAACTCTGAACAACAGAAAAGTGACGCATCTTAAATTAGTGTTGCCATTTTGGATGCCATTCTCAATGTCGTGTATAAAATATGGCGCCCTAGCCCGGGTCTGGAGTGTGTGCTCAGCACTCTGAACCTGCAAGCGAGACAGCAAAGAGGGCCTTCAAGAAGGACAAGTTTGCACAATGAAATATCATTTTGAAAGTGGGTAAACAGAGACTTTTTGATTTTATTTAACTGGATACAGTTATCTGCCTGCTTTTTTTTTTAAAGCAGGTTATACACTTTTTATTAGCATTTTTACTGATCACCTTTACCATTGATATGCAGAAGCCAGCCAACTGCTCTCTGCTTTTAGCTCTAAAAACTGCAGAAAAGAAAAACTTTAAAACACAGTTTAAACTTTTTACTTGTGGATTTTTATCACTATTTTTAGCCTTTTTAACCAAAATACCAAACCAATGCAAGACTATTAGTGCAGTGCAGACTAATTCATTTTTAATAAAGTGATTTTTAATTATCCTATTAACTATAAAAGAAACATGTAAGACTTAGAATACTTTAACATTGTCTAAACCCTTTCTCAGTATTGTTTAAAGTTTTTTCCCATATTGCTCCAAAATCCTCAGTCTCTCAGTTTTAATCATTTTACCAATGTCCAGACAGAGCTTTTCACATGGCTCACATCTTTACAAGATGGCCGATTTCCATCTCCTCTCCATATTGGAATTTTAATTTAATTGAATTAAATTGAATTTTGAATTTTGAATTGAATTGAAACTTTTTTTTTGTTTGCACACCCTTTATATACCCTGATTTCCCGCCTTCCAGGAAATCTGTTTTACCTTGACTATTTCACTTTTTTCTTCCCCCTGCATCCCCTAAAGAAAAATTTTAGCTAAGGTCATTCCCCCATTTTAACATTACCTGTCTTTGAAATCTGCAATCTTAAACAGGAGGGGGGGGGACACCCTATCAATTTCATACCAGTAAGAATGGTAATAGCCCCCCCCCCAAATGGGTAACAAGTGCTGGCATGGAAGTGGAGAAAAAGGAACACTCTTTACACTGCTGGTGGGAGTGCAAACTATCCCAGCCACTATGGAAAGCTGTGTGGAGGGCCCTCAAACTACTGAAAATGAAACTACCTTTCAATCCAGTAATTCCTCTTCTGACAATCTACCCAAAGGAAACCAAAACCCTAATGCAAAAGGACACCTGTACTCGAATGCTTATGGCAGCACTATTTACAATTGCGAGGATATGGAAACAAACCAAATGCCCCAAACAGACTAATGGATGAAAAAGATGTGGCATATTTACAGAGTGAAATATTATGTATCAATTAAAAATGACAAAATTTGATGCATTTGTTTTTTTATTTTGTTTGTTTGTTTTTGAGACTGGGTCTTGCTATTTTTGCCTGTGGAACCGCAGGCTCTCGTTGCCCGGGATACCACAGACTCAAGCAGTCCCCAGCCTCAGCTTCTCAGGTAACTGGGATGACAGGCGCGTGCCACCACGCCCAGCTATTTTTTTGGAACTAGGTCTCGCTATGGGCCCCAGGTGGGACTCGAACCACGATCCCTAGTCCTGGCCACTTCATAGGCTGAAGATTACAGGCACGAGCCACCGTGCCCGGCAAAATTTGATGCATTTGTGATAACATGGATGGACCTAGAAGGAATCATGTTAGTGGAAATAAATAAGAAAAAAAAATACAGAAACCAGGTGGTCTTACCTATAGATGGGATATTGGAATAACAAACAAAAGACCCAAGTAAAAGTCAAAATAAGCTCACAACTAAACTAAAGCATACAGCTGTGGGGGTGGGTGGGGGGTGGGTGGGAAAGGTCAGAAAAGGAGGAGCCTGGGGGATAGGAATGATAGTCTAGGATGGTGGTGGGAGAACCCTAGGGGATACAATGATGTGTGTATATATATAAAATGATTGTTTAAAAAAAATAATGGGATTGGGGTGGGGCTTTGGCTTTAGGGTCCGAGCCAGTAGGAACCTGACCGGGGATTTTCCAGTCATGCCTTTGCTCTCTGCAGCGCTCTGAGGGCCTGGTGTGTCTTGTTCATGGTGCTTAGTTAGTCTCAGTGATTAGCTCTTGAGTAATTACAGAAACATGAATTCAAACCTGTGCTCCTTTTTTTAACTCTTTGCTGATTCCTCTCCAGAATGTAGGATGATGATGTGCATATATAAAAAAATTAAGTGGAAGGTTGGTAGTTACTTTATTCACGTTCAGTCAGATCTCAGCAGGGTAACATCGACCCTTCATTATCCAAATCTCCTTCTGTTGGTCAAAACCTATTTTTATGATCGAGGTCATCTGGGCAGGGCAGGACCTGAGTTTTGGTGGGGATGGCAGGCCTTTCCTAAGAGTGTCTTAGCCTGGGGTGACCAGCCACCTGTCACCCTAACCTGGGATAGGGGCTGAAGTCTCTGTCAGAATGTTCTCGTGAGACCCACACTGTACAAATCAAAATGAAAGACCTGTTGAGGCCCACGTGCGGTGTGATGATGAAATTGGTCATCAGGCAATCGGGGTTTATTAACAAGGGAGTTCAACAAGGAAAACTACAAGTCCTCAAAGCCACAAGGGCAGTCATCTTACCCTAATCCCCATTCTCAGTCCCAGAGGTTCCAAAGACTCATGTCCAAGATGGTACCCCTTTGCCCCTCCAAACTTGAGGCAGGCACTCTGAAAACTACAGTCTTTCTCTGTCATTTTCTCTTTGCTTCTCTTTCCAGTGTTCTGAGCTGCTCCACTTCTCCCAGGTGCTTCAAACTTCTTCAAATGCTGATGCACAAATCAACTTTCTAAATCCCTGGCCAACTCCAGGTACCAGCTCACTGTGTCACCTTGCTGCGGTACCACATACTCCACATCTGCTATTCTTCTGCTGTCACTATGGCTCCTTGCCAAACACCAGCTCACTTTTCCGGGGGGATTGTGCCCAGCCTGGATACTCAGCTACTCTTTACCCATCTACCATTCTCTCCCCAAAAGTATTTGTCTCTCTCCAGAAGTCTGTTTCTCTAGTCTCTGCTTCTTTCCTCCCCCCCCCCCCCAAAAGTCAAAGGCTCCAGTTTCCCTCTACGCACCTGCATCTTCCAGGTTATACATTCTCTCCCTCCTCCAGGATCCACACCTGGAATTTGCAACAAAGAAAAAGTACCCCTTCCTGTTCAGGTCTTTTACCTGTGTTTTTTAGAGACAGCTAATGCAATGCCTAAATTTAATTGATTAATTAATTAATTAGGTTTTGAGACTAGGTCTCCCTGCTTTTGCCTGTGGAACTGCAGGCTCACATTTGCCCAGGGTATCACAGACTCAAGCAATCCCCAGCCTCAGCTTCCCAGGTAGGTGGGATTACAGGTGTGCGCCACTGCGCCCAGCTATTTTTTGGGACTAGGTCTCGCTGTATTGCCCTGAGCAGGACTCGAACCGCAATCCCTAGCACCAGCCGCTTCATAGGCGGAAGCTTACAGGCACAAGCCACTGTGCCCGGCTTGAAAAGGGATTTTCTTGCCTGCCTCTTGAGTTATTTTCCTGAGGCCCATGGGCAGCGTAAAGGCGATGCCCTGAAGAATGTCATAATGGCATCTGACCACAAGCCCTGGGCAAAGGGCCTCCCCTACCTAGTCTTCCCCCAGAAGGACCTCCAGGCTCTGGAGACTGCTCAGTTTACCCCCCTGAGGGATTCCGGTTCATGGGCAAGTTCTTGGGTGGGGGCCTCTTGGCTCATCAACTGTGTTCAGGCTTTTTGTTTTTGCCTGGCCCCTACAGGCCTGGGTGCTGTTTCCTCCCAGGCAGCTCCCGGCTGTGTTTCTGTTAGTCCCCCTGTCTGTTATGTAAATAAAAAGGAACTAAAATTAAGTCAACTTAAACCTGGACCCAGGAAACTTCCACTGCAATAAGCCAGAGCGTCTCCAAGCACCCTGGGAATCATGACCCATTCTCAGCTGCTTCCTGCAAACACTGGGGGATGTTCGCATGCACGTTTTGTAAACCCTGACCCCTGAGGATGTTGAAGGCCAAGGTGATGTAAATATTTGCTGAGGTTTTATAGACTTATGGCTCATGACTCATAGCTGCAACCTCAGAGACTAAATACCATTGGCCTGGCCTTCTGCGTGGGGATGGCTGGCTGTGGAGGCCTGTGTGAACCAGGGCCACGTGTGATCTCCTTGTCCTCGCCTCCCACGCCCGTGTCACTTCCTGTGCTGTGGCAGCCTTCACCTTTGTGAATTTCCCTGCTCACAGCCCCGGTGCAGACCCAGAATAGTGGATTTTTACTAGAACCCAGTCAGACTGTGCCTTGTGATTAATGCTCATGACATCTGCCACAGATGTCTCTGATTCCTTTGCTGGTGGTTGATCACACTCCTGGTTTCAACTGTGGGAAGGGTCCAGAGATACAGGCCATCTATCTGGCTCTTGCTGCTTGCATCTTTCCATGGATGCCATCTCTTGAGGCATGAAACATAAGAGAAGCTGACTGGCAGGCAGCCTGGCTTGGAGTCTGTTAGTCTGCTGCAGTCTGGTGCCCACAGTGTGACTCCAAAGGAGAGTTCCAGGCCCTGTCTCTGTCCCTCCCCCTTGGTGATTTGCATTTTGATGCAAATTCAGGCCTGGCTCCTGTTGTCTCCTAAGCTCAAGTTGGGTTGGGGACCTCACCCAGGTTCTGAGTAAGATTTTTTTTTTTGGTGAGACTAGGTCTCGCTATTTTTGCCTGTGGAACCGCAGGCTCACGTTGCCCAGGTTACCACGGACTCAAGCGATCCCCAGCCTGAGCTTCCCAGGTAGCTGGGATTACAGACCCGTGCCACCATGCCCAGCTATTTTTTGGAGACTAGGTCTCGCTGTGTTGCCCTGAGTGGGACTCGAACCACGATCCCTGGCCCTGGCCACTTCATAGCCTGAAGCTAACAGGCATGAGCCACCGTGCCGCCTTAGGTTCTGAGCAAGGTAGGAGGAGATCAAGAAGGACGCGGTAGGACTCGTTCGTGCTCATGGTTCTAAGACCTGGGCTAAGGTCTGGCATGTGTACGTCCCCCCACATCCTCATGGAAGCTCACAAGGAGCTTGGAAATAGTCAAACCACATGCCAGGTGGAGGGGAAAGGGAGCAGCAGATGCATGAATGGGGCAATGATAGGTGTAGTTGAGCTCTGAGTGACTCTTCAGCTTTCGGTGTTCTACCTGCCATTCCATCTCTAGTTACTATTCTTCAGTATCAATATATTACTCACACGCTAATTTTTTTTTATTTATTTGTATTTTGTGATTATCATACATCGGTCATGTTTGCACGGTTGTATTGTCCCCTTTACTCCCCCACCACACCCCCTCCCCTTCCTTCCCTCCTGGTCACTCCAGCTCCTCTCCCTGCAAGTTGTTGGTCATTGTTTGGTCCATGGGACTTTTCTTTGTTTTCAAGCTATGTCCTTTCTTTCCCCCCTGGTGTAGACTTGCCCTCCTGGGCAGCAACAGATGAGGCTGCTTCAGTCTCCAGGAGTAGCTGAGGCAGATAGTCAGGCTGAGCATGTTGGGAACTTGTAGGGCAGATGGGATGGCTTCTCTGGGATCGTTTCTGGGGTCTGTGACCTGTTGCTGGTTCTTTGTCTTCTAGGTTTGGGAATGTAACTCCCAGCCGAAAGTGCTGAGGCGTTCGCTGCTGGGACAGACTTTCCGCTCCTCTCATCTTGTCTGTAGTTCTGTTGTGGGGCCACAGCCACTCGTGGTGGCTTTCTTCCCCCATTGATTGGCAAAGGAGGGAGCCTCTTATATGCTGCACGTTGCTATGGGTTTGATTTCCCCCGTGCCAGAGATGATGCAGGCAGGAATCTGTGCTCACACACTAATTAAAAGATCAAAACGGCATACCTATTGCTAATTAGAGGAAAAGACACCAGTGTGGTATTTTTTATGAGGGGTCACGCCTATGTTAATAGCTGGGTGATGGTACGAATAGTTGGGGGACTGCCACTCATACAGAGAGAATACCCACTGTGCCTTCCAGGCAGCCAACATCTAAGACCTTCACAGATCTACACAGACCTTCGCAGATCTGTATTTCCCCCACCTGCCTGCTTCCCTCTCTTCCTCTCTCTGAACAGAAGTGACAAGCTTGTACAGGCGTGGGATGACCCCTGTGACTATTCCCAGTAATTAACCCCTCAGTTCTACTCCTACTTTTGGTCCCACATGTGAATGACGTTGGGGTTGAATTGTGTGTCGTGTCGTTCCCCCCTCCCCCAACTCATGTTGAAACTCCAAGGCCCAACACCGCAGGATGTGACTGAATTTTGAGTTCGGGTCTTAATCGATTCTGCCTGATTTCTTATAAGAAGAGGAAATCTATAAAGAGCTCGCAGGGGGTATCAGGACCCACTGGGAGGGAGGCCTCCTCTCAGCCAGTGACAGTGGCCTCCTAGAAAACTTGCCTTCTTGGTGCCTTGGTCCTGGACTTCTAGCTTCCAGAATTGACAAAATAAATGTCTGTTTAAGCCACCAGTCTGTGTTTGTTGTGGGAGTTTTAGCAAAGGAAGGCAAAAGGTATTTCATTGAATTATAAACATAACACCCTGCATCTACCCTTAGGTGATGAAATAAACTTTGGCCAGCCTCCTTCCTGGATAGACAGGATACTTCCAAGTGTCCTGTCTAATAGCATTTAGCCTCCCCCTCCCGCACCTTCCCTCAAAAAGAACTCAAAAGTCCATCTCAAATTCTTAACCATCCATAATAAAAAGTAAAATCCTCCTTAGTATGCTTGTTACATGTTGCTTGTAATTTTGGTTGCTTGTGTATTCTCTGATGGTTTCTGGTCTGCTTTATTCTTTTCTTTTTTCTTAATTAAAAAATTTATGTATAAATTTCACATCTTTGTAATCTCAGGGATTCACACTGTTCGCCCTTTTCCCCCCCTGCCCCAAGTTGTGTGCTTCAGTTTGGTGGTTAGTTGTTTTGACTTTTCCTCATGGCTTTAGTTTATTTTTCCCCCTATATCCCATATATTAGTGAAACCATTTGGTTTCTGTCTTTTTCTTTTTGACTTGTTTCTGCTAGTATAATTTCCTCTAAGTACATCCATGTTCTCATAAAATCGTCAAATTTGTCATTTTCAATTGATGAGTAATATTCCATCGTGTATGTAGACCACATGTTTTTCATCCAGTCATCTGTTTTGGGGCATTTAGGTTGCTTCCATGACCTTGCAATTATAAATTGTGCTGCAGTAAACATCCGAGCACAGGTGTACCTTTGTACTCACATTGAGATCTCTTTTGGGTAGATTCTCAAGAGAGCAATTGCTGGGTCAAATGGTAGTTACATTTTCATTAATTTGAGGGTCCTCCACATAGCTTTCCATAGTGGCTGGACCAGTTTACATTCCCACCAGAGTGCTAGAGTGCGCCTTTCTCTCCACATCCACACCAGCACTTGTTGCCTGTTCTTTGGATGTGGGCCATTCTTACTGGTGTGAGGTGGGATCTCATTGTGGTTTTGATTTGCATTTCCCTGATTGCTAGTGACATTGAGCAATTTTTCATGTGCCTGTTGGCCATTTGTATTTCCTCTTTGGAGAAGTGTCTTTTTAGTTCTCCCCATTTTTTGACTGGGCTTCTGTTTTGCTTTTGTTTAGTTGTGTGAGTTCCTTGTGGATCATCGTTATTAAAACCCGTATCACTCTGTGGAGGGCAAAATTTTTTTCCAATTTGGTTGGGCTTTTTGTTTTTTTCTGTGGTCTCTTTTGCTGGACAAAAGCTTTTTAGTGGTCTGCTTTATTCTGATGCAGTATTTTCTGTGAACACCTTTCCAGGAACAGGGGACCCAAATTTGTTTTTTCAAATATTTTAAAGTATTCCACCATTTTAATTTATTTTAGCTCTTTCTGTTTTGGGGCATTTGCAAGTTGACTACTTTTTAAAGTAATATCTTGAATATAACTATAAGCATCTCTGTACTGATTTTTTAAATTTTGAGCCACATAACCATCCATCCTGAGTATCCTTGTCCCATGTAATGACCGTGACATTGAGGCGTATGACCCTAACTCAGATGAGCAGGTTGGAAAATGAAGGAAGAGAAAATTGTTCACGTTAGAAGTATTGGGGTCTTTAGAATTTTGGTGACCAGAACTTAATCTCTTCTATCAATTAAGCCCTGGTAAGAGTGATTTTGATAATGTCCTTTGTCTTGAAGGTGCAGTTTCCAAGAACCTCTTCCATGATGTGTTTTTTTTTTTTTGGAGACTAGGTTTCGCTATGTTGCCCAGGGTACCACAGACTCAAGCAATCTTCAGCCTCGGTCTCCCAGGTAGCTGGGATTACAGGCACTTGCCATGCTGCCTGGCTGCTTGTTTGAGACCAGGTCTTGCTATGTTGCCTGGGGTAGTCTCGAACCCATGAACTCAAGAGATCCCAAGCCTCTTGCCTCCCAGCACTTGGACAACAGGCGTGCACCTCCACACCGAGCTAAATCCAGCACCCCCCCTCCCCCCATCTTCTCTTTGCTTCTCTCTTCAGCGTTTGGAGCTGCTCCACTTCTCCAAAGTTCTTCGAACTTTTCCAGCAAATATTGATGCAAAATCAGCTTTCCACATCCCTAGCTTTCCTAGGTACCAGCTTTCCAGCAAACTTACATGCCACCTTGCTGTGGCTCTACGCACTTTCTTTACCCGGCCCACCTTTGGCGGCGTCTGACCAAATCCACCAGACCTGCCCTCAGCAGCCCCTGGTCACCTCCTGCCTGCCATTCTGATATCCAACTCCACATCGGCTACTTCTGCCGGCCACTCTCCTACCATGGCTCCTCGCCACCATCAGCTCACTCTTCCAAGGGCCATATGCCCAGCCCGGTCACTCAGGGCTCCTCTTCACTGCCATTCTTGTGGCTCCCACACCTCTCCTGCTCCTTTTTTTGTGTACCCGTTTCACACTTCTCCTTTCTTCTACTGGTCTTTCAGGCCCTGCCCCCCCCAGGACAGGATGGCCCCCAATACAGTTTTCAGTTACCTCACTACTAGAGGCTTCAGCTGCTGATCCAGCTGAGTCACCCCATGTCAGTCCTGGCCAGGAAATGATTAGTTTTTAAAACCAATATTATAACAAAAGAATATTCAACTGAACAAACAAGGATCTGCTTGTGCATGTGTGTGCACATGCATGTAGTGTGTGTGCATGCATGCATGCATATAGTTGAACGATGTGTGTGTTTGTGTATATGTGTGTACCTGAATAATGTGGGTTGGGTGCTGACTTGTACGGTCTGAAATTTTCATACAGCTGGGCATGGTGGTGCGTGCCTGTAAGTGGCAGCCTAGGAGTTCTGCTCGGGGCAACTTAGTGAGACCTAGTTCCAAGAAAATACCTGGGTGTGGTGGCGCGCGCCTTTAATTCCAGCTACCTGGGAAGCTGAGCTGGGGATTGCTTGAGACTGGTACCCTGGGCAATGTGAGCCTGCAGCTCCGCAAAAATTGCAAGACCTAGACTCAAAAAAAAAAAAAAAATTGATATAATTTGACTCTCGCAAAGCTTAGCTACTGATCACCTAGTGTTGACCAGAATCCTCACCGATAATAGAAACAGTTTGTTAACATCCGTTGTGCATCTTATATGTGCTATACTGTATTCTTGTAATAAATCCAGCCAGAAAAAGATAGGCTATCAAGAAAAGCTCAAGGGTCAGTTGTATATGACATGAAAAAAAAATTCTCGCCTGTCTTTAATCCCAGCCTTGGGAGGTCGAGGCTAGGAATCGCTTGAGTCCTCGGGTTCGAGACTACCCTGGGCAACATAGCGAGACGTAGTCTCAAAAAAAAAAAACCCAAACCAAACCAAAATACTCTGCATATGTGTGTGACTGGTTGCTCAAACCTTCAAAATGTGTTGTGCCAGGGCCTTTCATATGTCAAAAATATTTTGTGAGATGCAGAACCTATGGGTCACTCTGGTTCCCAGAGAGCCTGATGGACATCTCACACCCACATGTCCCTGATTTGAAGTCTGTCCTCTTCATGTGGCCCAGAGTGGCCTTGTCGCTCACATTCCCTTCATCCAGAGCAGCCTGTTGAGCTCTGGGGTCACATCCACTGCTGCCTTGAGCCATAGGCTGTGTTCCAGCTCTGGGCCCCCGGGGCAGTGAGGGCAGGATGGGCAGGACACCACATGCTCGTTGGTCAACTGGCCAGTGTTTCTGAGCGCCTGCTCCCCAGCCTGCAGGCTAAATTCCAGTTTGTTCTAAGCTGCCATAGAGCAGGGACTCCAAAGCATAGGTTTTGGTTCTGGTTTAATCATGTTACTGACCTTGACATCTTAGGCCAGTTTTCCTCTTGGGCTTAAGGGCTTGATTGGATTTTCCAAGGTGTGTTCCTGCTCTAACCCCCTAGAACTGAGTAATCATTGGCCTCCCATCTTCCTTGGACCCCCTTTCCTCCAAGCATGCTTCTCTAGGTGGTTTTGAAGCAAATGGTTTGATTCTCAGTCTGCAGGACAGATGCACAAAATCAGAACTCTCTGGGATTGGTGTATGGGCTTAGTTTTTATGTTACTGTTTTTTGAGATCAGGTCTCGCTATGTTGCCTGGGGTAGTCCCAATCCCGCAGACTCAGGTGATCCCCAGGCTCAGCCTCTCAGGTAGCTGGGATTACAGGTATGCGCCACTATGCCCGGCAGTTTTTTGAGACTAGATCTTGTTATATTGTCCGGGGTAGTCTTTTCTTTTTTTTTTTTTAGGCTAGGTCTCACTACTTTTGCCCGTGGAACCGCAGGCTCTGGTTGCCCGGGGTACCACAGACATGAGCAATCCCCAGCCTCAGCTTCTCAGGTACCTGGGATTACAGGCGCGCGCCACCATACCCTGCTATTTTTTTGGAACTAGGTCTCACTATGGGCCCTGGGCGGGACTCGAACCACAATCCCTAGCCCCATTCGCTTCATAGGCTGAAACTTAAGGCATGAGCCACCATGCCCTACCTTCCGGGGTAGTAGTCTTGAACCCCTAGACTCAAGGAATTCCTAGCCTCGGCCTCCTGAGGCTGGGATTAAAGGTGCACCACCACACCCAGTCCTGGGTTTATTTCTTTTTTTTTGGTTTGTTTTTGTTTTTGAGTCTAGGTCTTGCTATTTTTGCCCGTGGAGCCTCAGGCTTTTGTTGCCCGGGGTACCACAGACTCAAGCAGTCCCCAGCCTCAGCTTCCCAGGTAGCTGGGATGACAGGCGTGCACCACCATGCCCAGCTATTTTTTGGAACTAGGTCTCGCTACGAGCCCCAGGCGGGACTCGAACCGCAATCCCTAGCCCCGGCCGCTTCATAAGCTGAAGCTTACAGGCACGAGCCACCGTGCCCGGCCCTTGGGTTTATTTCTTATGTGCGGGTTTATTTATTTATTTTTTTGAGATTAGTTCTTCCTATTTTGCCCGGGAACCAGAGACTCAAGCAATTCCCAGCCTCAGCTTCCCAGGTAGCTGGGATTACAGGCATGCACCACCACGCCCAGCTATTTTTTGGGACTAGGTCTCACTGTGTTGCCCCAGGCGGGTCTCGAACCTGAGGACTCAAGCAATTCCTAGTCCCAGTCTTGCTCCATAGACTGCGATTAAAGGCGTGCGCCACATGCCCGGCCAGTGCAGGTTTATTTTAAAAGTGTATCTGAAGTGGTTTCAGTATGGATTGAGATAACAGGTGTTCGTTCTGGATTGGAGACTGGCCAGAAGGTGCTAGCAGGGAACTCTCAAGACTTGGCTCGATTCCTTCCTCTGCTGGTAGAAGTCTTCATGCTGCTGCCATGGGCGGCAAAGCATCAAGACCTGGACAGTAGTTTACGTTAAGTGAGATGAGTACAGTGAGGCCGGGGCCCACGGATGGTCAGAGAAAAGTTACTGATTAATGAGTGAACCTGGAGGCCAGCAGAAGGAGGGGAGCCCATTCCTGCCCTTAAACTCTGGGGTGAGTCCATCTGCTCTGGCTGTTGCATCATCTACAGTTGAGCCACATGTCTCAGGAACAGGGCACCATGGTCTCCTCTCCCTCCCTTTGGATACCCGCCGCCAGCTTGACCCCACAGGTCACCTTCACTTCTGACCAACTGGCTGTAAATTTGGGGGTCCCCTCATCATCATCAATACACAGACCTCAAGAAAGTGTATACTGGCAGTGCATGTTTGTTTTAGCAAACAGGGCCAGGTCCCAACCAGTCACAAGGACTGTCACAGACAGGGTAAGGTCTGGGGGCGTACCAACCTGATCGGGTGCAGGATGTGACCCCCTCTCTTTACATCAGTGTGTGACAGTACACACAGAGGATTGCCAATGCAGAGAGCGCCCCCAACTTAGGATATTTGCAATTCTATTGGGGTCCCGGATGTAGGTCTCATTAATGGAATCAGTGACTCTGGATTTCATTCTCTAGTCCTCCACGAAGGTGGAGCTATTCTTGGCTGGCTCAGTACCCCAGCTCTAAGCAGTGTTTCTGGTGTCACCAGCCCCTCAATCTGAGTCATTTGTTAGAATAAACTCTCTGGAGGTCAACTGTGAGTCACCTTGTTAGCATAGACCATCTGGGCCCACATTCCTTTTACTTGCAAAATTCCAAGGATTTAGAGGAACGTGGACAAAGTCCAGGGACTGGGGACAAATGCCAGCTGAGGTCGTTCCCTAGCTGCCCTCTCCAGCTTCACTGAGTTTTAGTTGACAACACCGTTCATTGTACAGTGCGATGATTCGATGTCTGTCTACACCGTAAAAGAATTCTCCCCCTCCTCCGCTCATTAACACATCCATCAGCTCACCTGTTTATCCCTCTGTTGTCCATAAAGTCTGTAAATTCTGTCGTCCGTAAATTATATAATACACTGTTAACAGCCACAGTCACCATGTTTGACACTAGATCCTCTGGCCATATTCATCTTACAGCTTAAAGTTTGTACTTTTTTACCAACCTCGTCCATTATCCCACTCCGTTGCCCCTGACCGTGACTCTTCTGCAAACAAATGGTAGCACAGAGTGTTTGTCTTTCTCCTGTTTCCTGTAGTATCATGTCTTCCAGATTCATCCATGTTCTAACAAATGGCAGATTCTTCCTTAAAGGCTGGAGGGCATTCCATTGTATATATAATACCACCTAGTCTATAGCTGTTTATTCATTGTCCCTTTATTGTGACTGCAAGACACTGCAGTGAACACACAGGTACATGTAGCTCTTGGAGATAATTTCATTTCCTTTGGATATATGCCTAGAAATGGTACTACTGATCTCTTTTTCCTTGAACTTCCATGGTTAGTTGGTCTGTAGAAATGCAGGGGTTTTTATTTGTTTATTTTTAAGACTTGGTCTCACTATGTTCCCCGGGGTAGTTCCAATCCCGTAGACTCAAGCGATCCCCAACCTCAGCCTCTCAGGTAGCTGGGATAACTACAGGTACCCTTCTCAGTGCCTGACTGCTTTTTCAAGACCAGGTCTCGCTACATTGCCCAGGATAGTCTCGAACCCACAAGACTCAAGGTCTCTTGCCTCCCAGCGCTTGAACTATAGGCATGCACCACCATGCCCGGCTGAAATGCAGTTAAATTTTTTTTTTTTTTTTTTGAGACTAGGTCTTGCTATTTTGTGGAACCGCAGGCTCTCGTTGCCCAGGGTACCGCAGACTCAAGCAACCCCCAGCCTCAGCTTCCCAGGTAGCTGGGATTACAGGCATGCACCACCACACCCAGCTATTTTTTTGGAACTAAGTCTCGCTACGGGCCCCAGGCAGGACTTGAACCGCGATCCCTAGCCTCAGCCGCTTCATAGGCTGAAGCTTACAGGCACGAGCCACCGTGCCCAGCTTGAAATGCAGTTAATATTTAATACTGTTTTGTAACCTGCAATTTCACTTCTATCGTTTAACAAATTAAGGGTTTCATGATAAATTTGTCATCTGCAAATAGAGGTAGTTTATTTCTTTCTTTCCAAAGAAATGCTTTTTATATCCTGATTGCTCTGGCTTTGACTTCAAGTACTAAGAGTCCTAAGAGGGACCATTCTTGTCTTGTTCCTGATCTCAGAAAAACTAAAAAAATATCACCACGGAGTTAATGTTATTTGTGGGTTTATCATATACATACAGCCTTTACTGCTGAGGTGTGTTCCCTCTAGACAGTTTGTTGAGGTTTTTATCATGAAAGTATGTGGAGTTTTGCCAAATACTTTTTCTGCATCTATTAATATGATCATACGGTTTTTACTCTTCATTTTATTAATGTGGTATATCACATTGATTGGCACATAATCAAACCATCCTTGCATCTCTGGAGTAAATTCCTACTTGATCGTGATATATATACATTCCTTTTACTATACTGTTGAATTTGGATTGCTAATATTTTGTTGCGGATTTTCAATATGAATGTATGATTCACCGGAAGTATTGGTCTGTAATTTTTTTTTTTTTTTTAAGTGACTAGGTCTCACTGTGTTGCCCAGGGTTGTCTCAAACCAGTGGACTAAGTGATCCCTAGCTTCAACCTCCCAGGTTGCTGGGATTACAGGTCACATCACCATGCCCAGCCAATCTGTAATTTTTCTGGCACTGTATTTTCTTACCTTTGGCATGAGGATAATGTCAGTTTCTTAAAATGAGTTTGGAAGTATTCCCTTTATTTTTGAAGAGATTTGATTGGATCATGATCTTTCCTATTTTATAAATCTGTTATTTATTTGCATTTTTAAAATTTCTTCTCATAATTGGATTTAGTTTGCTCTTTTTCTCATGCTATGAGGTGTGACCTTAGATTGTTATTTTGAGTTCTTTCTTAAAGTATTTATCGCTATGAATTGCCTTAGAATTGGTTTGACTGCATTCCATACGTTTTGGTGTCATGTTTTCATTTGTCTCAAGATACTTTAAAAGTTTTAAAAGTTTTTTAAAAAAATTAATTAATTTTATTTTAAATTAAAAATTTTATTTTTAAGAGACTAGATCTCGCCATGTTAAAAGGTTTTTTAAAGGTATAATTGATATGCACTTATTATAGTAGTTTCACATCTTTTGAATCCCTTCACCCATTTTACTAACCCCTACCTCCTTACTTGGCAATGACCAATCTATGTACAAGTTATTTTTTAAAATAAGGTTAGATTCTGCATGTAAATTAGTTTGTATGATATTTTGCATTATTTTTCTTAGTTCTTAGTATAATGTCTTCAGGCTAGATTTTTGTTT
>PVHY01023594.1:0-20760 GCA_004024945.1 Uropsilus gracilis
GTTTAAGATTGCAGGTTTCAAGGACAGGTAATGTTAAAATGGGAGAATGACCTTAGCTGGAATTTCCCTTCAGGGGGATGCAGGGGGAAGAAAGAAGTGTAACAGATTTCCTGGAAGGTGGGAAATCAGGGTATATAAAGGGTGTGCAAACAAAGAGAAGGATTCGATTCGATTCTAGGCGATTGGATTGGGATTCCAATATGGAGAGGAGATGGGAATCAGCCATCTTGTAAAGATGTGAGCCATGTGAGCTTGGCCAGGTGGCCACCGAGGGCCTTCAACCCTCGGCTGGCCCAGGCTGGCAGCATGTGTGCTGAATGCAGTTAGGAAGTTTGCAGATTTGAACTCCGTGTTGGAGTATGTTTTGCTGAGTTTAACTTGTGTCTGCGAGAGGCTGTGCAAAAGTTAGGCCTGAGAAGAAAGTGAACTTTGTTGGTTCGACACCATGGAGTTCCTGCTACCCGAAGGTGACAAGGAGAAGACAGCGTGGAAGACAATGAGGAACATTCAAAGAAACAAGTCTTCAAGCGTCTGGAGATGGACTCTGTCTGGACATTGGTGAGATGATTAGGACTGAGAGACTGAGGATATTTGGGGCAATCTGGGAAAGGACTTTGGACAATGCTGAAAAAGGTTTTGGACAATGTTGAAGTATTCTGAGTCTTACATGTTTCTTTTGTAGTTAATAGGATAATTAGAAATCACTTTGTTAGAAATAAATTAGTCTGCATTGGCTTGGTATTTTGGTTGAGAAGGCTGGGGGTGGTGGTAAGAACCCACGAGTGGAAAGTTTAAACTGTGTTTTAAAGTTTTTCTTTCCTGCAGTTTTTGGAGCTGAAAGCAGAGAGCAGCTGGCTGGCTTTCGCATATCAATGGTAAAGGTGATCAGTGAAAATGCTAATGAAGAGTGTGTAGCCTGCTTTGTAGAGAGTAGCAGGCAAATAAGAGTATCCAGTTAAGGTTAAAGGTAATTGCAAAGGAACTGCTTGTAGCCTGCTTCAGAGAGAGAAGCAGACCTATATGTGTTAAAGTGAAGGTAAAAAGCCCTTCATGGTCACCCTGTTTCACAAGGACTGCGGCTGTGTTCCAACAAAACCTTACTGACAAAGAGGCGGTGTGCCAGGTTTGGGTTGCCCAAGCCTGAAAGTGCACAGATGAGGGAAGAACCAGGGAAAGTGCTGGGGTGAGGCAGCGGGGACAAGCCCCAGGGCCAGGCTGGCTCCTGGGAGGGGCCTTCACTGAGGCAGGGCCTGCGACATCCACACACGAAGGCAGAGAAGGAAGCTTGCCTGAAGGTGACAGTGACCCTGCAGAGTTATCAAGCCAGGACACTGGGCTCGGCTTCCCTCAGAGCTGAGTGGGACAGATGTGCCAGCCTGGCCTGAACTGGCAGGGGTGGTCCTCTGGCTCCAGACCAGGATTCCACCAGCCTCTTCTGTGAAAGGCCAGACAGTAAAATATTTTCGGCTTGGCGGGCCCGACAGCCTGTCACACTCAGCGCTGCCCTTGGGGGTTCGAAAGCCGCTGGAGACAGAAGGTAAACAACAGGTGTGGCTGTGTCTCAATTAATCTTCATCTAAGGGCACCGGAATGTTAATCTCCTATCATTTCCATATGGCACAAAATATTATCCCTCTCTTGATTTGCCTCAACCATTTAAAAACATAGCGACTATTTTTACCTCACGAGCCACACAAAATGGGTGGCGGCAGGATTTGGCTGGTGGAGTTCATTTATGGGACCTGGTCCCAGGACAGTTCCAACAGGGGACTGTGGGCGTGGGCATTCATCATCCTCTTGGTGGCCCTCTTCACAGACATGGTGACCTCATCATCTCCCTGTCTCCAGGTATATCGCCCCAGGACATGACACCATCCTGGGCTCCCTGCCTCCCTCTGAATCCTGAGTCTCCACCCAGTCTACAGGCTGACCAGGGCTGACCAGGTCTAACCTGGTGACCTCACAAAACACCACAGTTCCCAGCAGCAGCAAGTTTTGGGTTGAGGACCTGGGACCCACTCTCCTAAGACCTGTGTTCTACTTCCGGTCACGTGCTTGGGACAGTCTCTCTGCACCCAGCTTCCCTCATCTACCTAGAACCTTCACTGTGTGTCCTTGAAGACTTAAACACTTCTCAATAGTCTCCTGGCCTGTCCCTTGAGGCTAATAGCACGGAATAATTTGAGATAATTTAATGTTCTTGGTTATTTCATGTCTAGAAGCCTTAGCTTTTGCTTGAAGCTTCTCCCCAGGGCATCCTTGGTGGGTCTCATCAACTCTACTCAACTGGGTGGATCCTGGGACACCAGCCTGTCTTGCCCGCTGAATGCCCGCAGGTGGGCTTGAACTACCGCTGCCTGTGAAACTGCCTCGAGCTGAAACAATAAGCTTTCTAGTAAGTCCCTTCTAACACTGCACTTTGATCCTATATGTACCTCAAATTCACTTCTTCCAAGCCGCCTTCCTCGCGCAGCCCAGACGAGGCCGTTCGAGCCCCTTAGCTTGGTTCTCCGCCACCATCCTGCCGGCACCTTCCTGCTATTTCCTGCCTCTATGGCACTGACCTTTCCTCCCGTGAAAACCACTACCAAACAAAATATACTCTCCCTCCGCGATCCGAGGTCACTCTGCTCACAGCTTCAGACAAAGTCACCCCCTCTTTCTTAGCTTAACAGCCTGCACACTTGCTCCGAGTACTCACAGACGGAGTCTCTACACGCCGTCTCTACTTCTCACTACTCTTTCACACCCAATCTGGCTGCTGAGTGCAGAGCCTTCTCGGCATCCCCAGCCCCGCCCAGAGCCGTGTTAATGTAATCCGTTTTCGGATACACTGTGAAGAAAGTGTCTTCTCTCCCCTCTTTTATTTTCATGGCATTGTAAAGCCCTTCACTGGTCACGGAGCAGCTCTGCCCTTTAAGTTGGGGTGGCATGAACTGCGATCCTGTTCTGCCAGCAGGTCTCTCTGCCCGCACTGAGACTCCCTGTCTCTGCCATCTCCCCTCCGGCGGGATGGCTATTAATTTGCCACAGCTTCTACAGAATTTATCACAGGCTTGGCTCCTCACGCCCACACATGCCTCCGGAAGGCTTAACTGTCAGTAAGTTTGGTAACTTAGAAACCTCTTTCTTAACAATTTTGATGAGGAGAGTCATGTGTTCCTACAGGCTTCTCTGACGGATTATTTTTAACAGTCAAACTTGGGTCTGTGCATGTACTTTCTATACCTTTTGGGGCTTTATAATTACCCATGTTCAGGGGGTATCCTATTCGAGACACCCTGGCCATAAGATAACATGACTGCAAACTACCGCACGGAAAAACCTCGATGATGACTAATGCCTGCAAGCCCACTCATGGTTATTTAGAGACTAACACCTCCTTCAGGTAAAGCCGCACATCCAACCTGCTTTCATAACCCACCGCCTCCCCCCGGGCGGAGGGACCATCTGTTATGGGGCTAACACCAACTCTCCCCATGCCATTGCAAGCTGGTGGCACCCAGGGTGGCGAACAGGTGTTTTGGGAGCTGGGCCAAGTGTGCGTTTATATTCATGCCTTGGGTTCTGAACCCATTCTGTCTCCTTCCATCCTCCCCCTGAGCCCCAGCCTAGGAAGGCTTCTGCAGCCCCCACTGTTACCCCTGCTCACCTGTGCTCACCACCTGGAGGCCTGGCAGGGTTAAGCCCAGAGTAACCTGGGGAGGTCCAGAGTGGATTCCACCCAGCTGCCAGGAAAGCGACCTGTTTACTTAAACACTTAAACATAATAGCTGCATCCCAGAGGCCTGCTAGGAGTCAGGAAACAAACATCAAGAAGTTTCCAGGAAGTGGCCAAGAGGGCAGGTGCACATTCCTTAAGATTAATTGCCAAGTCAACTGGCAAAAAAGGAAGATAGACACCAAAGCCATATTTCTGCCTCCTGGGGGTGCCCACCTCAGGGTCAGCCCTCCCTCCTTCACTTAGAACCCAGATCTAAACCTACAGCAAATGCAATAAAATACAACCACCCACATGCCATCTGCTGTATATACCAAGGAGACGTAGACTTGAATTGGTCTTTTAAAAATGTTTATCGATTAATGCTGTCCCCTGCCAACGCCCATGCCTCCTCGTGAAGCTCTCAGGATAAAAAGCCTGAAAAGAAGCTGGGCATGGTGGCACGTGCCTATAAGTGCCAGTTTAAGGAGTTGCGGCTGGGTCTGGGGA
This sequence comes from Uropsilus gracilis, assembly GCA_004024945.1. Lineage (NCBI taxonomy): Eukaryota > Metazoa > Chordata > Mammalia > Eulipotyphla > Talpidae > Uropsilus > Uropsilus gracilis. The sequence goes on from PVHY01023594.1 coordinate 4,211, forward strand.
TCGTGGTTTGAGTCCCACCCGGGGCAACACAGCAAGATCTAGTCCGAAAAAAAAATAGCTGGGCGTGGTGGCGCGCGCCTGTAATCCCAGCTACCTGGGAAGCTGAGGCTGGGGATTGCTTGAGTCCGTGGTACCCTGGGCAACATGAGCCTGTGGTTCCCCGGGCAAAAATAGTGAGACCTAGTCTCAAAAAAAAGAAAAGAAAAGAAAAGCCTGCGAAGAACCAACAGGAGATGGTGGCTGGCCTCAGAATGAGAACACGGAGGCCCTATTTCCAGTCCCCAGGGGCTAGTGGACGCATGCACTGCGTGTGCCGGGCAAGAGAAGGAGCTGGATCACAAGCCCCCAGCCGCCAAAGGTTTGGAAAAAGAATTGAGAATGATGCCAAGAGCAGGGGAAGGAGAGAGAGGGTCAGGGGAGAAGGACACGCCATCATTTGCAAATACTAGCAGCTCTAGAAGGCAAGGAGCTTAGCAGGGCAGGAGGGGTGTGAGAGGGAGGCCAGAAGTGAGTTGACTCGGGTGAGGGAGCATGGGTCTGGGGGAGGCTCAGCCTGGTCCAGGTCTGTGTGACCGGTGTGTCCCTCTGAGTCTGGGTCCCGGTCTGCACAGCCCAGGCAGGAGGCCCAGCAGTCTCCTAACCCCTTGCCCTGCGCAGAGCCCACGGGTTAGCCCCGCATGGGTGCTCTGGCCCAGGCGGCCTTTGGCCCTGGGGAGAAGCCGCTTCTCTCTGGAAGCCCCAGTCTGGGTTCCCTGCCTTCTCTCCTGGGACGAGGCCAGCCCTGGTGCCTTGTGGGCTGGGGTCTGGCCTCTCCCGACTCCTTGCACTCCGGGAGGCGGCGGCCACAGCTCACCGTGCTCACCTTACAGCTTGCTCCATCCGCTGCCCTCTGCCGGCACCTTTCCGCTGGTAAACAGCCCGGGTCTCCAGGACAACGGCGCCGGTGGGGGGCCACGTGCTTCCTGTCTGACCGGAACCGCCCTGAGGGGGGGTTTGGGGGGAGGTTCCAGGGAAGGCACCAGAGTCCCATGCTGGCCTCCCCTGCCTGTGCACCTCTCACTCACCTCAGCTGCCTCCTCTCAGCTCCTGGGGGGAAGCGGCTCCCTGGGGAAGGGCTGCCTGGTCAGGGGGCCCCAGGTGGGGGGAGCTGTGGGCCGCCTGGCTCTGTGACCTTGGCTCAGGCCCTGCTCTGCCGGAGCTCTGGCTGTGGAGCTGCTGGATTGTGCCCCGCTCACCCTGGCACCTCCATGGCTACTTCTAGGGCATTTCGGAGTTTGGGACCACTCGTCCTTAATGGTCCCCAACACCATGCTGCTACGTCATTTCCGGTCACGTTTCCCATGCGCCTCCCACGCCCAGGCCACACCTGCCACCATGTTATCAACTTCATCTGCATCTGCTGCCCTTCCTAACAGACCTCTTTGATTCCCAAATGCCCTGGTCTCTTCTGCAACGTTTCTCTACCAGGCATTTTCTAAGCAGCCCTCTGGCTCTCTCTGCCCTCTGGTTCTCTCCCTTCCTATCACACTGCTTCTTTCCTTTCCTGTCTAGCCCTGACCCATGACCCCCAAGAATCCTCCCTGCCCTTGCGGTCTCCCCACCAGCCCACCTACACAGGCCTCAAGAGACCCTGGCCAGCCAGGACACTGACATAACAAGGTTGCAGTCTCCGGTCTCGGTGGGCCCCGCAAGACAGCCAACCTCCTCCGTGCTGCTTCTTCCCCTTTCTCCTCAGTCAGTAGCTACTTCAAACCTCACCTGGTCTTCCCCCGCCTCCCAGAAGATAATCTTATTTCCGGCTTCAGAAGCCATCCAGTGGAAGCATTCTCAGCGTCCTGCCCTCAGACAAACAAACTCATCTACTTTTGCCTCCTTGCTTTTCTCCCTCCGATTCTGTCTCAGACACTCAGTCACCACAGCCCTGCTGCAGAGCCGAGCCTGTACACACACGCCCTCATGATCCTGGCCTTTGCTCCTTTGTCCCCTCTGCCTGGAAGGCCCTACCCCACCCTCTTCATCCTCAGCCCTATCCCACTTCCCATGCAGGTCCCAACTTACGGATGAAGATTTTCTCCTCCCACCCCCCATCAGAGGTGCTCCAAAAGGAGTCTGCCAGGCACTGTTCTAGACTCCTGGAAGATGCAGCTCAGTAACTGAGTGGCCATTCTACCAGAGCACACTGTCAGTGGCTGGTCAGGAACCATATTCCCAGAGGAGTCAGGATCTGACCAGGATACCTTGAGCTACTGCAAAATGTTTGCCATCTTATTTATCCCGGATGCATGGACCTGAGCTCAACTTGGACCCTCCCTCAAGATGAGCACAGTTTGTGCAAGAAGACACGTTGCCCACCCACAAACCGTAAATCAGATTATTTTCGATATAGCTTGAGCCGCAGGGGGAAGAGCAGGCACAGGCTGGGCATGTTTATGTGTGAGATGATTGGCACCGATGGGAGGTTCTTTTGGAACTGAGAAGGAGGGGGTCTTTCTGCCCATTGCAGATGGAACATCTTGACCTGTGGTGACTGCTGGTGAGGGTTAGGGTGGCCCCTTCCCCACCCCATATATCCCTGGCAGCAGCTGAGGCCCCAGGAAGGTGCCGGAGGTGGTGGTTTTAGGAGCTGATGGCTTTGCAGCTCTGTGCTGGCGTCCTATTTCTTGTAACCGATTTGTCAGAAATATCTAGCAATGTTCTCCAGTCCTTCAACACCCACCCAAAAGAGATTAAAGTGGATTCTTCATCAGCTATTTTCATATCACCTAAGAATTATGCAATCTTCTGGAAAATCAAATCGGCTTCTCACCCGTGTGAATGTGTGTGTGTGCGCGCGTGTGTGTATCCCCACGTGGGCACACAACGAAATGGTGGTTCTCTTTCCTATTTGCAGTATGTGCCTGTTGCTCCCATGCATGCGTTACTTGACCCCGGGAGGAAGGAAAGGCAGCTGCCTGTTGGCTGCTGTGCCCGCCTGCTCTTTAAAGAAAAAGCTGAACTTGCTGTCTGTGGCTCCCTCTAACTTTAAAGCGAGTTCTTTAATGGACAGATGGATAGACTCACGCCTAGTCTCTGGCTTCTCAGTGACTGGCCAGAGGCCATGGACTCACCTTCCTCTCCAGCCGCATTGTTCACCTCCCTAGCTCCCTCAGCCTCTAGCCGACTTGCTCCCCAGATGCCCCTCAGGGCTCTTGGGACATCGGTCACTGGCCAGACTTACTGATCCTTCAAGGCCCATTTTCAGACTTACCCCTCCCTCAGAGGCCTGTCCACACACCTCCTCTCCGCCTACCCTCACATGCTGTGGATGTAGGAGCAACAGGCCCACCTTGCACCCCACTAGATCGACCCTCCATAGCCACAGCTCTGGCTGAACCCCAGGGATCCCAGGTGGCAGGCAGAGCTGTCTTAGACCCCCAGCCCACTGAGTCCATGCCCACGCAACCCCCAAGGCTCCTGCCCGGCCCCCACACTCAGTCAGTGCTGGCTCACTGGTGGCAGACATGGCTCTGACTCCAGGGGCGTTATCTGCCAGCCTGGGCTCAGGTAACTGGAAGGTTGTCTGGAGCTCAGGATCCACATCTGCCCCAGGGAGTGTTTGGAGCTGTACTGGGAGATGGTGAGATGAGAAGGGGCTGTCAGGGTCTTGGTGCAGGAAAGCACCTGGGAAGGGTGACAGTCATGCCCCCCCACCCCCCCACCCCCGCCCGGGTGTGTCGTCTGGAGGGCAGGGCCCGGCTGGTGTCAGGGTCCCGCCCCTTCCACGGTGCCAGCTTTGTGGTAGGCGCTCAGCAAACGAGAGTGAAATTACTGAGGGTGGAGATGCCGATGCCACAGCTGCTTTTTCTACTGCTGGTCCAGCAAGCTGCCAGTTGGCACCTCTACCCACCCAGGGTAGAGGCCTCAGTGACTGCCCCTCCCTCCCCCAGGGGTGGGCTGAAGGCAGAAGCTGCGGCTTCTTAGCAGCTTGTCCCCCACAGAGCGGCCTCTTTTTGAACTGGAGACTTGGGTTTTGGGGGCTGCACCAGGTCCAGCACTCTGTCAGCACCAGCGGACACACGGCCTGAGATTATGGCTAAACGCTAGGCAGAAGCTGGGCTGGAAGGGCACAAGACTGCTTGGCTCATCATGCCTTCCGATGAGTCAGCTTCCCGTAGGGACCTGCAAGGAGCAAGTTCCCAGAGCATGAGACTCACCTCTTGAAACACAGCCGCTTTTAAATTAAAAAGCTGCAATTTCCCCATGTTACCAGAAAATCCCCAGAATGCATCGCCTTCCCTCTTCTCTTCAGCAGAACATGTTGACCAAGTAACTTCCCTTGGCTACTGCTGACCTAGAGCCTCCGCCCTCAGAGTTTCTGGAATCTTGCTGGCATTCGTGGGGGGCTGGGGGCAGCACCTCCCAGTGGTGGAGGAGGAAGCAGAGGCTTCTGGAGCTTGAAGAGCTCCTATGGAAGGTGGGTCCCCTTCTAGTCCACTTCCCCAACGTAGAACTCGGAGTTACTGGAACCCCAGCCCGAGATCCCTCGCATGCAGCAACCTTTCCCAGGGACCCGAGTGAGCGCTATGGTCAGTTGTTTTGGTCCATCTCCCTCTACCAAGTTAGTCCTCTGACTTCATTCTTGTCTACCTGCTGGGTTGGAGCAAAAGAAGCTGGGTCCCTGCTGGAGCTGTATCTAAAGGAAGGGTGTGGGGCCTCTGTGGGTTATTTGGGTTTAATTTTCTCAATTGTGTGTTGACAGGTAGAGCCCTTGGCCTCAACAACCCACAAGTGAACAGGAAAACAGCAAAGGTGCTGTGGGAGGAGGCTTCGGGGTCAAGGAGGCTTGTAGGGTCAGTCCTGGCTCCACCAGTGCCTGGTGCCACTAAGTCCACTGGCAGACTGAGTGCCTACCCCTGCCAGCTCCCATCCCTCGGTCGTAAAGTGGTCTCAGTCATCTCTGCCTCCCTGGGAGAATGCAGAGAGGAGCCAAGGGGAGAACCACAGCCCCTGCTTCTCAGGAGATGGTTGTTCTGTCTTTATTTCTGACACTTAAAGCTTGGCAGCCATTGACTCCCCCCTCACATCCTTACTGAGTGCCCCCCTCTCCATGCTGTCTGCTTACCTGCATAGTGAGAAGGTCAGCACCTGTCTAGCTGGGACTATGAGGCCTTTGTGAGTAGGTGTCTGTGACATGCTTTGTGAGTAGGTGTCTGTGACATGCTTTGTGAGTAGGTGTCTGTGACATGCTAGGGCCCTGTGCAGGGTGCAGAGTAATCGGGGTGCGGGTGGGCATATCACTATCATGCCCGTCAGCTCACCCAGGCCCTGTGCTAGTTAGTTAAGTGCGAGGCACAGGAGGCCAACAGAGTGCAAGAACCTTTGACTGACAGAGCTTGTAGGTTTGTTTTCCTTATTTTCTTCAAAGACCAACCATGTCTCACCCCTTTGTATGTAGGTGGGGCCATGGATCTGGCCAACGGGACAGCGGGGAGATCATAGGAACTTGCCCACCTGTCCGTGGCTGCTCTGGAGGCTAATGTGGGTGTCCCGGCCTTACTTCCTGTACCTGTTGGCCCTTCATCCAGCTTCGGTTCTCTGGGCCTGTGCTCTTGGCTCTGATTCAGCATATCCCCACCTCCCCACCCCCCAACACTTACAGCAATTAGTCACAAGGGGAGGCCATGTCTGTCTCACACCTGGAAGGACAGTGTCTGTGAAAATGCTCTGTAACCTTCAAAATGCCACATGCTCACAGTGGCCAGGTGGGAAGCCTGAGCAGGTGGCCAGGGCCTCGGGTTGAAGATAGAGGGTCTAGTCTGGCCCCGGACTGTTGGCAGCTGTGTGGATCTTTCTGAAGTCACTTTTCTTCTCTGAGCCTTGGTTTTCTCAGCTGTCAAATGGCAAAGTGCTAGGCCCGCCCTGGGAGGGCCGTGATGAGGAGTCAAGAGGAGCCGAATACAGATGTTAGGTCACCCAAGACCCCCTCAAGCTCCACTCCCTTTGGGAGGTGAATCCGCTGTCCTGCCTCCGAGTGCAGGAGCCTTTGTTACACAGGCACAGAAGCAGCGCTCGCTGCACAGTCTGGGATTAGATGGAGCTGTCTGCACAGGGACTCAGTGGAGAAGTGCTTTGCTGGGATCCCAGGACAGACACCGTTGTGAAGCGAGCAAGTCAGGTCTGAGGTGAAGGAGAAGCTGAGCCACAGAGGAAGGAGCTGACATATAGAGGGGCAAGCTGAGACAGAGAGGGAGAAGCTGGCACAGAGGGAGAAGCTGGCGCAGAGGGAGAAGCTGGTGCAGAGGGAAAAGCTGACAGAGGGAGAAGATGGCACAGAGGGAGAAGCTACCAGAGAAGATGGCACAGAGGGAGAAGCTGATGGAGAAGGTTGCACAGAGGCAGAAGGTGGCACAGAGGGAAAAGCTGGTACAGAGGAAGGAGCTGGTGCAGAGGGAGAAGCTGGTGCAGAGGGAGAAGCTGGCACAGAGGAAGGAGCTGGTGCAGAGGAAGGAGCTGGCGCAGAGGAAGGAGCTGGTACAGAGGGAGAAGCTGGCATAGAGGGAGAAGCTGGTGCAGAGGGAGAAGCAGACAGTGGGAGAAGCTGGCGCAGAGGGAGAAGCTGGCGCAGAGGGAGAAGCTGGCGCAGAGGGAGAAGCTGACCCGCAGAGGCAGTTGCTGAGGTCTCGGCTAGTCCTCCGGGGAGCTCTGGGACTGGCCTTCTATACTGTAAAGTGATGATGCTCCTTTGAAGCGTCTCCTCAGCCAGGCCTGATCTGGCTAGAGGCTGCTCCCCTCTCCCTCACCAGGAGGGTCATAGCCTTTGACCAGGCCACTGCCTGTCACAGGGACAAGTCTCTGTTCAGAGTGGCTGACGACTCATCCTGCGAGAGGTCCTGCCAGAGACAATGCTGCGCGCCCAAGAAACCATGGAGAACCAAACACAAACCCTGCCTGTGTGGTATTTGGGGTCCGTTTACGGTCGGGGCCCATTTGGTTTCTCCCTGACTCAACAGCCCTCCCCCTCCCCCCCGGGCCAGAGTCTTGCCTCATTAGATGAGCAAACAGTTGGTGCTTAATCCGAGCCTGCGCCATTTCATCTCTGGTGAAGCACCCAGCCAGGACACTGCTGATGCCACCAGCTGCTGCTTTGAGAGACGAGGGTCCCTCCCCATGCACTAAACCCTCACACCGTTACTTTTGCAGACTCCAAGGAGACAAGGGACTCAGGCCGTGGAGACAGGGCCTAATTGAGGAAAACCCTGCAGCATTTGAAGCGAAGGTTGGCTAGAGCCAGGCCTAGGCAGGGCCTAGGTACACGACCGCCAGAATCTGAAGCTGAAGAGGACCAAACAGCCCAGGTGCCCTACGGGGACCCCAGGTCCCAGGGAAGAACTCTCCTGCCAAGGTTTCCAGGGGGTCTTTGCCACTAGGTGTGAATCCAGCTGCACCAAAGCTCTGCATCTGCCAGAGCCTCCAACTCAATGGAGGCGCAAAGAGAACCCAAACTAAACAGGAGAGATGCTGGCTGTAAAATGGGTCATTCTCAAGTGTCTTCCGCCCATGCGCACAATTGCAAGACTACTCCAAGCAACAATAGGCAGGTTTATTTACAAACAAGAACCGAGAGGTCCAGCGATCTGACCCCAGTTACTGTCCAGTTTTGAAATCCTTATACACTTCCAAGATGGCGCCTACTCACCACTGCAGACCTGACGCGGGTATTTACAGAGTCCAGCTTTCCAGCCAGCCATCCTCTCATCTGGGGTCCAAATTCCAGTTTTGAAACCAAAGGCCCATACTTGTGTTTCTTGTATTTTTCCTCTTCCCCGGGGGGGGGGGGGCGAAATCCTAGGGTTCCAACTGTCCAGGGCCGAAGCCCATGATGGCTGCCTCCTCATGCCACTTTTTGCAGCTTTTATCCTCTCATGTCAGACTCTACCCACAGCACTTCTTTCCTCACTTGCCCTCACGTGTCATCCAGGCAATTTCTCCTTATGGTTGTCCCTTCCAGGCTGATCCCCCCACTAGCCCCCCCGTTAAATTGGTCACACTCCAGGTCCTGACGCAGCCTGCCTGGTGACAGACGTGAAGACCTCCGCCCTTCAGACAGGCCTGTGCATAGGCAGGGGTGACATGGGGTGGTGCGGCCGTGAGGCCCACAGATTCCTTTCTTGTCTAGAAGAAATAAGTCACATGTGGTCATCATGATCCTTGCGACAGTGACAAGAAGGGGGGATTTCATGGCACAAAGTCACTGACTTGCCTTGTTTCCATGGGGCCCCACAGACCATGCAGCTGGGATTGCAGGCACCTGAAGAACTTGTCTAGATCCTCTGGCTCTCCATTCTGCTGTCCTGTTGCAGTGACAACAGAGCTTCTGGAGTCTGGAGGTTAAAGAATGGCTTTCTGTCCCCAGCATTCAGGCACGTCTTTATAAATATTTGAAGTTACTGACAGGAGGTCTCATAGGCAAGAATGCCCAGATTTGGAGGTGCCAAGTTAATGAATGAGACCTGGGGCTTGGTGAAAGCAGTTAGATAGCATCAACCCCAGAGACACCTTCACACAGGGCACCAGGAAACACGGTCTCCTCAAAGGGAAGAAAAGGATGAGAGAGTGTGTTCTAGAGAAAGAAAATTAAAAGAGAGAGAGGTGTCCCATTCAGCAACAATTAAGATAGAGAAAGTTCTCCTTGCCCTGAGCCCCTCCCTAAGGGCTCCCCAAGGTCTGCTTCATGTGGGGGTTTCCTGCCCACATGATCTCACCTCATTTTGGTCATTTCTTCTCTGAGCAGGCATCCAACTGGCCAAACCTTCACCAGCAGAGGAAGGTGTGACAGTGGCATCTCACCCCCCACCCCAGTCTCCTTGGGAAGGAAGTTCCTCAGGGTTGGGGTCACCATGACCTTCTATAGTAAGTAGTCACGAGCCTGGGAAGCTGGTTCTCTGTCCATAGGGGGCATTCCTTGAAGTGACACTGGGCAAGGAAAACCACAAGCGAAGAGAGTGGCAGGGTGGACAGGCTCCTTCCATCATCCTTCTGTTGCTTCTGCAAGAAGGGGTGCTCCCTGTATCGGGACTTGGGGTGCTTCTAGGAAAGCAAAAGATTTTCTTTCCATAAGTCTTCTTTGCCTTAAACTGATCTGCTGGTTGTCCTTCTTTAAAGCTGTTATGACTCACAAGTTGCTCAACAAGGTGCAAAGACTCCAGTTGAAGTTCAAAGCAGCAGGTTTATTGGCAAAAAGCTGGTTCACCAGGATCCCCAAGCCAAGATGACAAGAGAGACCCCGAGCAGTCTCTGTTACAACCTTTTATAGGGAAAAACCACCACTGCCCCTCCCTCCCACTGTGAAGCAAGCAAGCAGGTGTAGGATGCATTCCCATAACTACGGTTGCCAATAATGCTGGCATCCATCATCCATCGGGAGGACAATGCTGGCACCCATAGTCCACAGGAGGACAAGATGGTTATCAGAAACAACCAGGAATAGGGGGAGACAGAAACAGGATGTGGGGCCAGCCGGTTATGGCAGGTACTTTCCACCGAGGGCAGGGAGAAGACATTAGTTTCAAAATAGTTTTTAAACAGAATGGAGTTACTTTGGTTAGTCTGTTCCCAAAAGCCACATGGATTCTAAAACAAAACCCTCATGCATTCTGTCCAGCTAATGGAGGACCATGAATCCTTGTCAGAGAGGCATTCTTCTAGGTCCTTGGGGGGGGGGGGGAGTGACCCACTTGTCACAGTGATGAAGGGGAAGCTTGCAGACCCTGCAGAGTGATGAGAACCTACCAGCAGACAGCGTTGGGGAAACCCTTAGGCTCTGATTCATCAAGAACTTGGTCCAAATCCATGTTTTGGTTGCAGAGCTATGTGGCAAGACCTTTTGGGTCCCTATGTAGGACCATTTGTGTCCAATGTAGGAAATGGGGCTCCCTTGAAAGAGCAGCCCCTGAGCCAGGTCCAGCCCTCACCCCAAGAACCCCCAAGCAAAGGAACCACTCTGGTCTCCAGGCCCCCACCCCCATCCCTGGCTGTGGTGTTGGGAGGCTCCTGGGGAAACTTCCCCAAGCCCCTGTCTTTCTTCTTAATCTCATGGGTTTATTTTCTTTGTATTGCAAACATAAAATATGCTTGTAACTCCAAAGTAAAATTAATTAATTAATTAATTAATTAAATGCATGTAGCACAATAAAACGCCTTCTCTTCCTTGCCAAGCCCCATCCCTTTCCCTGCACCCAGAGGCACCCACTCTTCAGAGCTGGGTACACATCCTCTACACACATTGAAAACACTTGAATAAAAGCAACCCAGGCTCATTGTAACAAGAATCAGAAAACATAAAAATATACAAAATAAATGTGGCCTGTTTTCTCTCCACCTACCTCCGCCATCCATTGCCTACAGATACTGCTATTAAAGGTGGTATGTTTGCAAGACATCATTGCGTGATTACTCCCTGTCAGTGAACGTGTGGGTAGTTTCCAATCTTTTGATATCACAAATAACACGGCAGCAAACATCCCCGCCCATCCATCTCCCCCACTTTTGTAAGCATTTTGTGACAATAAGAATTGCTGCATCCCTGTGCGTTTGCCATGAAGAAACTGCGTCGACGTCTTCTCGCTGCCTCTGGAGAGTTTGGTTTCCCCTGTGAGATCACTCGTGCCTGATGCTATTTGTAGCTGCTGACATTCTGCCTTTGAACTTTTACCATTCGTGGGGCATCAGCCCAAAGGTGTTTCTGCCTGGCAAGGTGGTTTTCCTGCTCTTGGGACAAGGTTGGAAAAGGGGTTCTCACCCTGCAGTAGCAGCTGGAGACAGGGTGGACCTGTCTCTCCACAAGAGGGTCCTGCAAGTCAGCTGGTGCCTGGTGCTCAGGTGACATCCCAGGACAAAGGTCTCTAGGGAGGGGTCCCCAGGTGGCATCACTCATCCTCACCATGTCATCCCTTTTTCCTGATTCTGCCGTTGGCTCCCCCCACAGCACTGCCAGCATTCTCGAAGGCCAGAGTGCCTTCTCATATGAAGGCTGTCTCTGTTTCTGCGAACCTGGGGTCCCCGTGTCCAACACTGACTGTGACCACATGTCCTGTTCCCCTCGACATCATGCGTGGAGCTGGGGAGATGATGATGACTCTTGCTTTGCAAGCAACCGAAGTCATTCCGGTGAATGCAAGGAAAAAGGTGATTTGGAAAGCAAGGGTGGGTTCTTGAGGAACCCAGTACCTGGCTGGGTCCAGGCCTGGCATTCCTTGGGATTTGCAATCCTGGCATTCCACGTGGCTGCTGGCTCTGTTGTCACCAGCCTGAAACTGTTAATAATGTTTGAACCGGGACTCTGTTTTTTTTTTTTTTTTTTTAATTATGTAATAATTCTTATTTAAATTTTTTGGACAGATGCAGTTTATAGATTTTAGTTTTTTTATTATCTCATGTCTTTTTCCTCATTTCTTTTCTTTTTTTAAATGGAAGTGGCATTGAATTATGACATTATATAAGTTTCAGGTGTGCGTCAGTGTAGATCGACACCTGGAGGTGCTACATTAAGTTCGTCACCAAAAGTTCAGTTCTGTCCTTTAGCACGTAGCTGTCCTTCTGCCTGACTTCCCTGTCCCCCTTCCTCCATCCCACCTGGCAGCCACTAATCAGCCCTTGTGCCCCAGGCCAGTCTTATTCAGCGCCCAGCAAACCTTTACAATTCTCAGTCCTTATGGCTAAAGAAAACCTTCCCTCAGCACCCCAGTTTTTAGGATTGTGGGCGCAGCAAGACCGACTCCATGCCTCATGGTTCTATCTTCCATTTCCTGGAGAGAGTATCCAAGTGGCCTCACTTGGGAAAATGGCTCATCCACCCAAGTGCTGCACGGCTGGCTGTGCCAGCATTGCTGCCCCCCCCACCAGGGTGGGTGGGGTGGGGGAGCAGAGTGCTGGCAGTGGAGCTGGGGTCATCCTGCCAGGGTCCGAGGAGGCCGGACACAGGCGAGTTTGTGTGTCCCCCATGGGAAGAGGAGAGCTGAGCACACTGGCCACGTTCACCCTCTCATGGGTAAGTCAGCCCCCAAGCAGGGAGGTGCCTTTCCCGGGACTTGATTCCTCTGCCTCTGGGGTGGACTCACGACACCATGGAATGTCCCCAGGTCCTGCAGGGAAACGAGGCTCTGACACAGTCATCACACGCCGGGATCCGTGGCTGGTGATGGAGTCGACCTTGGTCCTTGTGGGAACTGACCAAGCCAGGTTACCATCCCTGTTTCCCAGGCCGGCTCAGGGAGGACCACTCAATCTACGTGGCAAAGCCCGAAGACAGGCAGCTCCTCAGTGATGGCGTGAAGATCTGAACAAGAGCAGCTCAAGTCGCAGCCCTTTTCTGGATGCCCTGTGGCTCCTGTGTACAGTTCCAGAGGGGATGAGACAGTTCACGCCGTGGGCTGAGTGGGCAGAGCAGAGGGCCTGCTCGCTGGCGGGGTGGTGAGGGGCCAAGACCAGCGGCCAGCCCAGGCTGTCCACCAGAAGCATTTGCTTTCCTCCCTTAGCACCCAGCGACAGGTCTGCCTTCCTGCCCTCGTGCTGTGGTCCAGGAAAATGGCTGAGGCCATTCCCGATCCCCCCTCCTCAAATGTTCTACCTTCCAGCCAGGCTAATGCCTGAGGTCCCCAACGGCAAGGACTAAAGGCTTACGTGCGTGTGTTTGGAGATGGTCTACTCTGAGACTGTCACCGTGCTGAGCTCATCGTAGGTGCCCTGGGAGAAGTCGTTAAATAAGGGAATCACGGGGACCTGGATTTGGGTCTGTTGTTTTCCAGCTAAGGAATTCTGGGAAAGTCACCTGTCTGAGTCTCGTTCACCCCTCCAGCCCCCACACAGGTCCCCCAGATGACCACCCTGGGCCCTCTCCTTCTCCCTCCCCTCTGACCCCGGACTGCCTTGCTAGGGATGCTGAAGTAGCTGGGCTGCCAGCCATGTCCAGCAGCTGGCAGCTCCATGTGGTCTGAGCAGCCTTCTCTGTAGGGAAATGCCTTTGAACTTGGGCCTTTCCCTAACATCGGCCTCCTTGTTGACCCAAGAACTTTCTGGAACTTTCTGGAAGAAGTTCTGGACCCAAGAACTTCCATGTTTCAAGCCAACAAGTGGCCATTCATTGAGTCGAGCTCCCTGGTCTCTGCTGCCCACAGCTGTGCCTAGCACCTCCAGGAATGTAGATCCAGGCCTGGCACACAGTAGGTACGCAACAGAGTCATTGATGAGATGACGTTGGAGTCTGCAGTTTCCCTTGGCAACTGCTGCTCAGGGGACACTCCTCCTCCTGTCTGTCTTGTGCTCACAAAGCGGCTCAGCTCTCAGCTAAACAAATACTCGTCAAGGGCAACGGCACGCCCAGGCCTGAGGGTGCCGTGGGGGACACGGCAGTAACTAGGAGGAACTCATCTGTCATCAAGGTCTTTTGAGGAGGAGCTCAAAGGTCAAGAGTGGGCAAGGGTGCAGTGTCCAGCCCCTGGGGAGAGGCCTCCCATATCCCAAGCACATCCTGGGGCACTGGGGGCGTGGACATGTGTAGGGCAGATCTCAGCTAAAGAGCAGGTGCATGGGAAGATCTGGACCACAGCTTCTTGTGGACCATTCACCCAGCAGAGCCAGGGGTTTGAGGCGCACGACTCATCTCCACCTGGCCTGGTAGAGCGCCACGAGCCCCATCCCTCCACCCATACCTCCCCACAGCTGTGAACGTCTTGGGGTTCATCTCTCTCCTCCCCAGATCAGGAACCACTGCCTCCCTCCACTCACCCCTCAGGGCAAGAGATACCTGCTCCCCTTTCTAGGTGCTCAGACCTCCCAGCACCCCCATCCAGGACTCAGGGTACCAAGACCACCAAGAGTGGGGGTCATGTAGTCTCCTGGCCTTTGTGGGGAGACCCAAACATGGTGGGCTGGGGGCTGAACCCCTGCAATGGGAGGGCCAGTGTCAGCTTCATCTGCCTCTCAGCCTCTATGTTGTGACTCATGGGTCGCTCAATAAGACACAAGGACTCCGACTGAAGTTCAAAGCTGCAGGTTTATTACTGGTGCACCAGGGTCCCCAAGCCAGGTAGGCAAGAGAGACCCTTAGCAAGTCTCTGTGACAACCTTTTATAGGGCAAAACCACCACTGCCCCCTATTGTGAAGCAAGTAAGCAGGTATAGGACATGTTCCCATAACTACAAGACATGTTCCCACATTCCCATGATGGTGGGATGCATTCCCATAACTTCCAGTAATGCTGACATCCATCATCTATCAGGAGGACAAGGCTGGCATCCATCATCTCTCAGGTGGACAAGACGGGTGTCAGGAACAACCAGGAATAAGGGGAGACAGAAACAGGATGTCAGACCAGCCAGCCGTGGAGGGCACTTTCCACCAAGGGCATGGGGAGGACACTGGCTTCAACATGGAGGTTTTAAACAAATGGAGTGACTTTGGTCAGTCTGTTCCCAGCACTCTACAGTCCACTGCCCTGGGCTTAGTCCATAGGGACTAATGCGTAATGCCCCACTCTGCCCCACACACATGCCCCACGTGTTAACACAGCAGCTCCTTGTAAGTGCAAGGAGACGTCTGTCCATCCTGCCCCCCTCAGGCCTACAGCAAAATCTCTCCTTGAGTTCCAAGGCCATGTCCAGGAGACAGGGGGTGATCAGGGCACAGTAAGGGGAGGGAACCCAAGGAGGCTGTCTCCAGGGGAGTTTGCTTCATGGATCACCCATCAGAACAGGAGCCCAAGCTCTGAACACTCCCCCTGCCCCACCCCAGGGCACTAGCTGATGACTGCGGGGGTGGGGGGAGCACATGTGCCCCTATTGCTTTGCTAGCCTGGCTCCTGGTGTGACACTCACATGGCTTCTCACCTCTTTTTGTCGTGTGATGTCACATGTTACCTGAACTCACTGAAAAGATGTCACTTTTAGTGAGAATCCACTCCCAGAGCTCTCTCTTCTGGGGAAGCAGACTTGCCCCTCTGCCCCATGCCTCAGCCCCTTGGGGTCTTCGCACCAGCTGGGCTGTGTGCCTGCTTGCCAGACCTGCCCGGCCCCCTTCATCCATGGCCTGTGGCAGGTATCCCAGTCACTCCCTTCCCTCTAGAAGTGGCGCTTTCTCTTTTCATCCGCGTTCCTTGCCCTCTTTACTGGGTGGAAAAGCACTGAGATGCTCTTATTATGGTCAAGGGTTTCTTTGAAGGCTCTCCCGGCACTTGCATTCCCTTGAACTCCTGTCCTTCATCCCCCTAGAATCAAAGCTCCCCATCCCTTCCCCATCATACACAGATCAAAGCGCAGCCCTGCAAGGGTTAACCAGTCCCCAGCCTCAGTGTTCTGAAACCCTGCACCCAAGCCTGGTCCCAGGTTGCCTAGCAACCAGTGGCTGCTGGCGATGGGGGTGCCTTTCCTGAGCAGGGGAGGGACAGGAGAAAAACAACTTGGCCGTGTGTCTAAATGTCACAGGGTGATCGGCCTGAGAAAGGCCTGTAAGCAGCGTCCCGGGCTAATTTGCCCTGATGGAGGCTGCCCACAGGCAACCAGGCAGGTTGTTCTACCTCCTTTGAGTGGGCTTACATAAGAACTTGGCATTTGCAAGGGACTTTAAGATCAGCCAGCAGTGACACCCCACTCCACCCACACATGCATGCCTGTACTGTGCAGGGAGGGGCCGGGCCGTGGGAGGCAGAGCCCCGCTCCACCAACGCCAGCAGAACTACCTTCACCCCCATCACTAAGCCTCCGGCTCCTCTCCCTGCCCAAAGGGAAGGTGGAAATGGGAACGACTGGAGCGTGCCATTTGCAAAGGTCTGTCTCCTTTGCCCCCAGTTCATTTGTCATCACCCCTCTTCTGGTGACACATCACCCTTTTCTCTCCCCGCCTCACCTCTACCTGCAATTATCTAGTTGACTTACTTGTTTATTTCTGCATCCTGCTCTCTCTCCCCAGCAGGCTGTGCGTTCCAGGGAGCAGGCATGAGCCTGTGTGAGTGGGGGTACCCACTCCCACTGAGTCCACAGGGGATGATGCCCCGAGAACAATATGGGGTGCACTTGCTCAGACATGGAACCCCAGTTCCTACCCAAAGACCCAGCACATGTCAGAAAGCCAATGTCCATTCCCATGATGAGTTCTGAATGGGAAACCTCACGAAGCACTCGGGCAAGTGTTCAAACCCTCTGAAAGCCGAGGGCCAGCGCTGGTCTCTGGGTGCTCCTCGGCCTCTGGCTGTCTCTTCCTCTGGCCAGGGAAGGGGCTCCTTCCATGACTGTGGGGTGAGAGTCCCCCGGGAGATCAGCTCTATGTGTGGGATGATGGTCCTGCAGATCAGCTCCAGGGGCTCAGGAAAAAGAAGCAATTTGCCTAAGAGGCTAGAACCTACCAACAGCAGGTCCTGGGGGAGAAGCTGGCACCCCATTTCCTGCATTGGAGCTCCTTTCACTGCCCCACAGGCCCTGTGGGCCCAGCCAGAGGCAGCAGCAAAGGATCTTGGCCTGGTCCCACAGCTGCCTGGGGAGGGCGCCATGACTGGGAGGGGTGAGTCTGTAAGTGGGGGGGT
>PVHY01023595.1:0-20758 GCA_004024945.1 Uropsilus gracilis
GGGACTGAAGGACAGTTTTTGGCATGTAGTGGGGTAACTGGGTTTGTCATGTTTATTTTGTAGCACATGTAATGGGGTAACTGGGGTTTTTACATGCTTATGTTATAGTACATGTTTAGGTAATCACTTATTTGCTCACTTAGTAATAAATAGCTTGATCACTTTAAGAGTTTGATCTGGCTTTGGAATTACATAGCAAACAAAGGGTCAAAGAATTCTGAAGTTTTTTTTTCCCTTTAGTTTGGGAGAGAGGGCCTTGGGTCAAGCAAGTAGCAGATATCTAAATGACAAAGGTACCATGTATGGAATGGTAAGGGTGATTAAAGCCTTCTTTTTGTGTCAAGTTGGCAGGTAGGAAAATCTGGCAGAAGGAGTTTTAGTAAAAAGCCCCCCTCCCCCCATGACATTCTTTCTCAATTGGTAGGTAGATTCATTTCATTCCCTATCAAAATTCCAGCAGGCATTGTTGAGGAATTTGATAGACATCCTAAAATTGGTATGGAATTATGAAGAACCCAGTCTAGTAAAGATAATTTTGAAAAAGAACAAAACTGAAGGACTTACACTTTCTGGTTTCAAAATTTGTAATAATAAAGTTACAGCAATCAAGGCAGTGTAAGGGGCATAGAGCTAGGAAATGAATTGGGAGCCTAAAATAAGCCTTATGTGGTTACGCTGATTTTCAACAAAATACCACTGCCATTCAATGAGAAAAGAGTAGTGGTCTTTTCAACAGTTGTTGCTGGGACAATTAGATATCCACATGAAATAAAATAAATTTAGAGCTGTAGGGTAACTGAGTTGGTCAGACTTTTCCCTTCATTAGCCTGCATAACCAGCACCTGTGGTATTATTGAATACACACCTGACCTAGTTGTTGAATACACACCTTTTATTGAATACACACCTTTTATTGAATACACACCTGACCTAGTTGTTGTGTGCATGCATGAGTGGCACCTCTGGGCTTGGGAAGAAAGGCTAAAAAGAGTGGCATCAGCCCAGGGTTAGAGCACAGAAAGGAGAATGAGAGAATCTTGGAAAGTGAGTCCAGAAAAAGAGTGTGAAGATTCCTGGGGGACTGGAGGTTCACCTGCAGTGGCCTGCCTGGTGTGTCTGTGTAACTGCTAGAACCAATAAAGAACCTACATAGATTGTTGAGCCCAATGCATACACTACCATTGGCATCACAAACAGGGTACTTGCCCCAAAAGAGCCTAAAATGAAAAGTAATTCAAAATAAATTACAGACTTAAATGTAAAAGTATAAAGTTCTGAGAAGAAAATATTGGAATAAATAGTTGTGACCTTGGGTTTATGTAAAACCCTTATATATAACACAAAAACCACAGGTGAACAAAGGTTCTTCCCAAACCTGCCTCATTTTCTTGCCCCAATGAAAATTACCTTGAAATGGTGATGTGTGGCAGGAAGTACCTCTACTCTTAAGTGTCATTCTGCATCCTTTCAGGACACAAATTTATGGTATTCTGAAATGGAATAATTGGAAAGTTTGTCAAAGAGACTGATACAAAATCATGACAGAGTTCAAAGAAACTAACAAAGAGTGGTACAGTATGAGGAGAGGGACAAGCAATCACAGGGAACCATTACTACCTTTAGGGTAAAAGAGAGGGCTGTGGAAGAGTAATTGTCATGGCGGGGTAGACTAATCGTTATTGGTAGAGGGGAACAACTGACCAATGAGACTTGGCAGTGAATAAGTAGATTTCTTGATTTCTCTCTTCTTTGATCTTCAGTCACTGCTTCCCACTGACTGGACCCATGTCAAAGTTCAAGGTCATGGTAATTGGCTAGCCAGGCTCAGAGCAAGGTGAGAAGAGCAGAGTGAATATCTAGAGGTCAAATGTAAAATAGCTAGTACACCCACTCTGGGGTCCAGTGGCTATTGGGATCAAGACAACAAGATTTGGCTTGATATACTTGTGACCTTGACCACAGTTATTTGGCTCAAAGCACTCAAAGATACCATTTATATTATAATTTTCTGTATTATCAGATGATTTCTAACCCTATAAGAGTCCATCTTCAAATTGAGTATTAAATGAGTAATATAAAAATGCTTAAATATTTTGGAGTTTCAGAAGAAATCAGTGATATAGTTCTATCCTGCAGAATCTCATAAGTGGATTAGAGAAAGATTTGGATTTTATAAGCTATCAAATGACAACCCAGTGTTCCCACTGTGGGGACATCAATGGCGCCATCAAGATACAAGAGTCTCTGTTTGCCCCTCCTATTTAGCTAATCACAGAAATCTTGCCAAGTCACTTAACTTATTTGAGCTTCTGTTTCATCATCAGTCTTGTTCCTTTGATCTCTGAAATTCTGTGAAAATCAAATTCCTGATAGAGAAATATTGGTTAGGATTGCTCTGGGAAGCCTTTACTGTAGCTGTGTTTTCCCTCAGATGTGTAAAGCAAAGTTCAGTTGTGCATCTTAAAGAGCAGACTTGCCCTGGTAGACAGTGGGTGACATTGTTTTTTTCCCATGATAGCATGTGATATTAGCATATATAGTAGTGACATGCAGAAGCCTGAGAGTAAGCATTTTTAAGGATCTGTAAAACCCAAGGTAAAGTTTTAGAATGCCCTTTCTTCCTGGAAAAGGGATGTGTGCCTTTTAAAATGATTATTCCCTTTTCCCTTTTGTGTGATCAATTTTCTTCTTTGCACTTATAGAAATGATTCTTTTGTGGCATATTTCACTCAGTAACAAAATTAGGCAGGAATTAATTTAATTAATTTGAATATATATTCCAAAGCATCACAGTTGGGGAAATATGAGAATTCTGTTTACGGTGACATTGACTTATTTCCTGCTAATGAACAATAATGCATTTGACCTCTGAGATATTGCTACAAATGATTTTTTTTTAAGGAAAATAAAACCTCAAAAAGATGTGACTATGTATGAACATTGTATTT
Source organism: Uropsilus gracilis (assembly GCA_004024945.1). Classification (NCBI taxonomy): domain Eukaryota; kingdom Metazoa; phylum Chordata; class Mammalia; order Eulipotyphla; family Talpidae; genus Uropsilus; species Uropsilus gracilis. The sequence goes on from PVHY01023595.1 coordinate 2,949, forward strand.
TTCACAAAGGAAGAAAAGATTGGACCATAGTAATTATTTAAAAGATAAAAATCACAGCAAATTTTACTTAAAGAATTTAATTGGAAAAGGATAACTAAATTTAACAATTCACCTCCTTTTTAAATATAATCCTTCTAATGTAATATAGTTGTTTGACTTTATTAATGAGAAATGCTGAGCTAGAGTTAGCAAACCATATTCTCCTTTTTCACTTGAGCTGGCTTTGTTTTCCTTTTGAAGTGGATTTATAAGGGAGCAGTATCAACTCTCTAAAAACATTCTGGACAGACTCATAACTGGTTGTGGCCACCCCAAACTAAGGTTAATATTTGACATAATCCCATCTAAGAGAAACTTGATCCTTGATCCTTGAGAGAAGCCCGGGGGGAGAAAATGATTTGGTAAAGGTTTAGTACAAAAAAGTTATTAAGTTAGATTTTATTTCTAGATTGTGGTAATGGGATATAATTTTGGGTTGTTTTTTTCATTGTGCTTATCACTGTGGCATCTTGATAAAGCAGCAGGAATCACTTCTCACTTTGTTTATTTGCCTCTTTTGTCTGGTAGTAATCTTTAGTGACCCATTATGTGTTCAGAACATTCAAGTCACAGTAAAGTTTGTTCTTTGGGAACTATTTCTTGCTGCCCTTTGCTGGAAGCAGCTGGTTTAAGGTGGCATCTACTCCTGTACTATTGATTCTGTCATAATGTCATTCAGGGTGGATGTTAGTACACGAAGACTTAAGTAATAATTTGAAACTTGTTCAGCTGCGACCTTTATCATCTATATAGTTTTCTACAGGATGTCTCTGAAGTCAGAGAAGCTTATAATGCTTCCAAATGATTACAAGAATAATCTCAAACATGTACAATCTGAAAACCATGCTTCTAGTCAGCTCAAGACTGCTCTCCATATGATCAGCTATAAATTAATTTCAGTGTTACTTAAACAAGGGAGCATATCTGTGAACAGAAGTCTTTTGTTGCCTATAGTGAAGTAACATTTCTTGGCATATAACAGAGTTCAGTATTATTTACTGCTTTGTTAAAAATGACAAGTCTAATCAGCAAGGATGACCTTTCATTGTTATGTTGCTTTTCTTCTTCTTAATTTATTTTTTTATATTTTGTGGGTATAACTTCTTTTTTTTAAAGCATCATCATTTTTTTTAACCCCAGGGTTCTCCCTCTACCTTACACCCGTGAACCATTGTCTTAATCTTTTGTGCCCTATCCACCACTTCCCCCTACTCCCCTCTCATGGTCTATGCTTCAATACCACTGAAAGTTAGTTTTAAATTTTTCTTGTGTGTTTGTTTTCCTTTTTCCCTCATATATGTGAGACCATCAAATATTTCTCTTTTTCTTTCTGGCTTATTTCTACCAGCGTGTCCTTCTAGCTTCATCCATGTTGCCACGGATGACATAAGTTTGTCTTTTTTGATTGATGAATAATATTCCATTGTGTACATATACCACAGCTTTCTGTACCATTCGTTTGTTTTGGGGGCATTTGGGTTGTTTCCATATCCTGGCTATTGTAAATAGTGCTGCGATAAAGATCTAGGTACAGTTGTCTTTATAAATTAGAGCTTTTGTAGCCTTTGGGTAGATTTCTGGAAGTGGGATTGCTGGACTGAATAGTAGTTCCATTTTCAGTAGTTTGAGGATCCTCCACACAGCTTTCCATAGGGGCTGGACCAGTTTGCATTCCTAGCAGTAGTGTAAAAGTGTTACTTTCTCTCCATATCCACGCCATCATTTGTTATTGCTGTTATGTTGCTTTTTAAAAGATGTTTTGTTTCAGTAGGCCAATAAACTGAAAGGATTTAGTTGCCAGTTGAGAAGACTTAGCAAACAAAGCAGCATGTATAGGATGCTGATTCCTACCTTGTGCACAGCCCCTTTTTGCCACTGCTGTGAGTATGGTGATCTGCAATCAAGCTGCCAAATTCACCTGTTTATAAATTGTGTAATCTCAGGTGTGTTTCTTTACTTACCTGAACCCCAGTTTCATCCTTGGTAAAATGGAGCTTATAATACCTTCTCTCTTCTAATGTTGTTTAAATATGTGTTTAGAACAGTACTTAACACAAAGCAAATACCTAATAAAGAATGCTAACTCTTGATTGTCTCACTATTTTTGTAATGTTGCCTTACAGTCATTTGTTTATTTATTTGGGTTTTATATTTCTAGCCTTCTTAGAGTTATGGACTGTTTCTTAGATTTCATATAATGTAACATGGAGCTTGGTACAAGATAAACAGTTACAAATGTTTTGGAATGAAAAGTGATTGCATGAATCGAGTGTCTGATCATCTACAGTGTGTTCTCCGTCTCCCTACACCCAACTTTTGAAATTGTAGTAAAGTACATGTAGCATTTACTATTTTAGCCATCTTTCAATGTACCGTAGCAGTAGTATTATATACATTAATAATAATGTGTGAAACCATTTACTACCATTCACTGCTGTAACTCCTAATCTTGTAAGACTGAAGCTCTATAACCACTGAACAATAACTCTCCATTCCCCACTCCTTGTAGCTCTGGCAATCACCATTTTATTTCCTATGTCTGATTTTGAATACTCTAAGTAAAACATGTAAATGTGGTCATATAATATTTATGTTTTTTGTGACTGACTTGCTCTATAACATCTTCAAGATTTATGCATATTGTGGCATTTGTCAAAATTTTGTTTTTTTTAAAAGCTGAATAATATTCCATTGTATGTATGTACCATATTTTGTTTATCCATCCATCCCTTGATGGCATGAGATTGCTTCTACATTTTAGCTGTTGTGAATAATACTACTATGAACATGGGAGTACAGCTGTTTATTTGAGACTACACACTGGCGTTTTCTTTTTGAAGAAAAAAGGATTAAAGTGTTAAACAATGAATTCATGTAGGTAGCACAGATGGGCAAGAGGTTGAACATATAACTCAGTCTCTAAGTCGCTTTGACCTCCTACTCATTAAAAAAAAAATGAAGTATCACTTCCTCATAAACGAATGCCTAGTCATAATTTATACACTGCTATATTATTATATCAATATATTACATACATTGTAAATGATATATAAATAATAGGAACTTTAATAGATTAAGAGGAAAAGTAGTTATGATTTGAAAGAAGAAATGTTGATATTTTCTTCTTAGTGCTATCTTAGTTTGAACTTAAAGACTCCCTTTATAGAAAATCAGGCTAAGTCCTGGTTCTGGCATTTAGTAAAGATGGTTATTTCACTTCTCTGGGCAATAGTTTCCTCTTGTGGAAAATGAGCACAATCATGACAACCTCCTAGGGTTATTGTAATGATTAAGTGCAATATTATATGCAAATAACACAGTGGTTGGTGTATAATATGGTATGTAATGGTATATAATAATGCTATAATAATAATGATAATAAATTAGTTATTTTTTTAAAGATATCTTTTCTTTGAGAATTTTGATGAAATTGCTGTAGCTTATCCATTCTTTTTTAAGTTCCAAAATCACTAGTTCTCTTTTCTTGCTCAAATTCTAGTCCCATAGATCTAGGTGGTTACTACAGAGATTAGAAGTTCTGCTTGACATTAAAATCTATATGCCTAAAAGTAATCTCACCATTTTTACCCTTGAAAAGATTCTTCATTCTTCTAGTCCCTTTGACTTGAAACCTTGAAAACATTTTTGGTTTCTTTCTATCTCATATTCACATATTTTGTCCTTTTCTGTCACCAACCTGCTACTACGTACTTGAAAATGTAATACCATTACCCCTTTTGGGCCTAAATTACAGCACCTGGTTGGTCTTCTAGTTGGCCACCCTGATTTAGTCTTTCTGCTTTCTTCTATTTATCCATCCAGCCATTACAAGATGCCTCTCTTTAAATGCCTGTACATCTCTGTTCTGTCACCTATATCTGAATAGATTTTGTTTTATTTTGTTTCTGCTGTTTCCTGCATATTGGTCTGTATTTTTTGATTTAGAATGATAGCATGATCCTTATCTTGACACTTCTTCCATCCACCCAGGTCCCAGGCTGAGTTTAGAGGGGTGTTTATTCTACTTCCTTAACAATTCAGTGTGTACAAAGCCTGCTGAAGATCATCCTGTATAAAAGCAGCCTGAACTGTCAGAATGTTTCACAGGTTTATTATTAAAATTAAAATGTGATGTTGAACTATTTGTAACAGTGTATTTCAGCATCTCTCTCCCTGCCTCAACTGGTTGAGGTTGGATACTTCCTTTGTTACCTAAAAAGGATGGGTTTGGTAGAAGCACAGAAAGTACTGCCTTGTTTATTCATTGATTAATTAAACTTATGCTTGTTTGAGTGTCCCAGAATTTCATGATTTGACTGATGCTTTAGAAAAACTTATAAATATCTTAGTAAGAAGTAGTGAATAATCACCTAAATTAGTAAGTGTGTGTAGGGTGTTAGTCAGACTGTATAATCAGCACCTGTGGTATTACACCCTCCCCATGATTGTGTGACCCAGTGGATGTACACATGTATATGTGCACCCCTGGGCCTAGGAAAGATGGGATTAAGGAGTACAGAGAGAAGCAAGAATACTGGAAGGAGAACACAGGTACGGCATAGAGCACAGGATAAAAGAACACTAGAGAATGCCAGAAAGATAATCCAGAGAAGGAGTATAGAGATTCCTGGGGGATTTCGGGGGTTCTCCTGCCTCCCAGTATACCCCAGCCCTGGCCTTGGGGAATATAAAAATGAATAATACCCTCATTTTTATCCTCAGGAACTTACATTTTAGTAAAAAGAGATGAATATAAATGACTATAAATATACTTCCAGAGACTCAGATAAAGTACAAGAGGATTTCAGAGCATTAAAAACTGTACAAGAGGATTTCAGAGCACTAAAAACTGTCTTTCATCTGGAAGACTTGGGGAGAATGTTATGGAGCAGGTGGGATTTGAATTGATCTTGACAAGAAGACATGTAAAAATGTTGAAAAACTGAGTGTTCAAAAACTTATAAGAAATACAATAAGTGGCAGATTATATAGTGTATATATAGCATTGATCAGTATCTGGAGCTTTTTTAAAGGTTTATTTCAGCAGCGTTTTTTCCTTTTTTGGTTTGTTCCTGGGAAAACCAAATAGGCAATTTGTTTACTATCATTTTGGAGTCTTTGCACTTGTCTTTATTCATCACTTAAAAGGAGGCAGCCAGGTCTTGGTAGAATGAGATTTCCCTTCTTCAAGGTAGAATGTGCTTTATTTAGGTTCCTCAAAAGGAAGAACTTATAACTAGTTCAGTGGTGAAGAATGTAACTAATTAGGAGGCCCACCATTTTTTCCTGAACGGTGAGCTTTTATTTTAAAATAGATTTTTTTCATAGTTTTTTTGCTCAATAAACAGAAGATTCAGTTAAAGACATTTCAGTTTGTGTCAAAATTTGGAACTGAAATTTCTAAGAGTAGAAAATAGAATTGAAGATAGAGGGACTAGGATGAGGTGAAATGTGTAAATGGTTTTACTGTTGCCTAGATCTTTTTATTTTTTTTAATTTTTTTTTTTTAGAGACTAGGTCTTGCTATGATACCCAGGATTGTCTCGAACCTGTGGACTCAAGCAATCCCTAGTCTCAGCCTCCCAGTTAGCTGGGATTACAGGTGTGTGCCACCACCCCCAGTTGTTGCCTCAATCTTAAAAATGTTCTTGTATTAAGTGATAAACCAAAGTACAATAGAGAGGTTTTTTTTTTATTGCTACCTGGTTTTGAGGACAACTAGTAATTGAAAACATCATAAAACATTTCCTAACTACTTATAGTCTGAGTTATTTTTTCAAAACAGTGTTGAGAGTATTTTGTTAGGCTTGTATTGATTTTGATCTGTAGAGGATGGCAGAGTTGTGAGCTGCCATGGGAAATGAGGGAAGCTCTAAAGGTTTACTCTCAACACTAGGGCAAGTGGGAAAATATAATGAGAAATATGCTAACAAAGCTTGCAGCAAATTTGATTTTGTTTTATTCACCAGGCACTTCACTGCTTGATGGAAGTGATAAAAACTGCTAAGTGGCATTGAGTTATTATCTGATAGCTTCAAACAATATATTCAAACAATATATTCAAATAAATATGCAAACAGTGTGCGTTCGAAATGATGTTAAGCACTGAACTAGGTTTGCAGAATCCATGGTACTGGCTGGAATAGTAGTTGCTAATGCTAGGAAGTTCATTGCTTTTGCCCTTGGACTGTGTTTTAGAAACATGATTTCAGAAGCAGTGTTTCTTTTTTGCTGCTGCTTCTATGGAAATTGAAAGCAATAAGACTGTTTCGAACAGTTGTAACCCAGTAGCACCACAGGTCGTTTCTTTATAACTCATATGTTTTTTTGAGATGCATATATGCCCACTGCTCACTGAACTTCAGAGAATTTCCTTTTCCTTTTGTACCACAACTTTGTCTATGCAAGGATGGGTCAGCAGCCAGGGTGAATTAAAATACCCCTCAGAAAGGATTCCTCCAATCTTTGAAAATTGGGGGAGTACCTTTTATTATTGGTTTGTAGTGACAATTAATGTATTAAATACACCTGACATGCTGTTAGCATCTTTCCTTTCCTCACCTTAATTGGATATTTTGTTATAACACTTGTATGAGGTAAATAAGACTTATTAAGAATAATAGGAGTAACAGCAGTTTAGAGAACACTGAGTTGTGAGTGTAAACAATCAAATGTAAACAGTGGATTTCTGATTTATGCAAGATAATGAAGTTGGCACCCAAAACAAAATGACAATGCCCCTTCCTTTTTTCCTCCCTTCTAAAATGTTTAGTCTTTAAAGGTGACATTTGTGATATTATGTACTGTATTGATACCTTGATTTTCCTATACTCTCTTGAGACCTTATCAGAATACAGGGTTTCTGGAAGAATAAGGGACTTCTATTTGCTAAAGGTCTTCATCACATTGGAGCAATTAATAATTATATCTCCTCTTCAGAAACCCTGTGATTAATTTGAAAAAAGCAACAAAGATTATTTTATAGTATTATCATGTATTATTCAGAAATATTCATCTTCATGTAACATGCACACAAATGAACACACACATGAATTCATTGTTCACCTCAAGTGCTTATGAATTGGGGGCAGTACTTTTCCATCCATATTAATATTTTATTTTGTTTCTTCTGAATTTATAATTGCTGAGGTTACATAATAAGTTTGATTTCTCCTGCCTTTCCCCCAGGCTTATTACTATCAAGTATAAAAAATTACTTGAAAAAATGCCTTTAGTAGACATTTTACTTCACCGTTGAGTTGTTACATAAAGTTTAGGTAATTCATATTTTAGAAAAATCTGTGGTTTTGAGTCCAAAGAGACCTTGGACTAATATGCTTTCTCCTTTGTGCATATTATCTCTTTTTACATAAAATATAGACTATTTCTGCTTTTATTTGTGGACCTGGAAAGAGATTCTTGAGATTTTACTTATTTCATAAACACTAATAAAACTTAGATCCTGCTTGGTTCTAGAAACCTAACTGTATAATTAATTAGAATTTAAGAGTAGTTAGATGGCAAAATATGATACCTGCTCTTTCGAACATTTAGGCTGCAAATGATTACATTGTCTAATATGATTTAACTATGGAATGAGTATCTGCTTATTTCCCATGCCATATTTGGTGTCTATTGCAAGCAGTGTAATTTTCATATCTATTATTTGTAACGGTAGTTTTATGTTGATTTAATATAATTAAAAATTTTTTTCCAATGGTGCCTTTCCATTGAGAAGTTTGAATGATAATACTATTTACTGGAATTTGCTCTAGTTATTACCACATGAGGGAGGTTCTTACTGTATGTTAGAAAAAGATAGTAGAGGGAGGTGAGTGTATAGTGTAGCTGAAATGTGACAGGTGCTTCTGTAAGCTACAGCCATTGCTGTATGAGACTTAGGCAGCAGAAATTTAAGTGCTTTGTGTATACTCATTCATTTAATCTTCCTACTAGTCTATGAAGAAAGTAGTATTATTTTACAAATGGGGAAAACTGAGGCTAGGGAAATTAGGTATCTTTTCCAAAGTCACAAAGCCCAGGTCTCTCTGACTCTAGAAACCATCATCTTAGTTATTCTAAACTATTCCCCATTTGACCCCAAAAGAAATCTTATGGTTTCTTGGATTGTCTTTTCTAGGAACACAGTTCAGGGCCACATCACTTGCCATAGACTACTGAGAAGGGAAGCAGCAGGAGCAGCAGCTAGAGTGAGATCAACACACAGGTGGCACTCACTAATGCTAATTGCAGGTCCAAGCAGTATCTGTTGACTGCTATAGTGTCATCTAGAATGGAATGGCTCTTTCTAATGAGTAATGTTGAAGTAGGAGGCCAAGATACAATTATACTTGCTGGCACAACTTAATAAACTTAACCTTGAACTGGAAGCTTTTTTTTTTTTTTTTTTTTAGGTTCCTGTGCATGGAAAAGATTGTTAATTTTAATACCCAATTCCTATAGGGTTAGGCCTTCCTTCAAGCAGTGCCTAAAGGGATATGGTGTGACTTGGTTTACCCAAGACTTGGTTACTTTTCAAATATCACTTCAATTAAAATTCCAAAACTCATTGAAATTTCACCACATTTACCGATTTTGTCTGATAAATTATGTTTTACTTAATATATCTTTATATTAATGTAAAAATGTTTATAATACTATATTGTATTTACCATTGAGTACAACTGATGCTCTCTCTCTCCGTCTTCATACACATACATATGACCAGGCGCTCCTAAAAAAATTAACTCTAAAATGAACCACAAGCCTAAATGTAAAATGCAAAACTGTAAAACCCAACTATAAGCACAGAGGTGGGTTTTGGCCAAGCATTGCAATGAAAGGAATGGTTAAGAGTGATCAAAATGACACATCAGAGAACCTGAGATGAATAAAGTAGGAAGTGAAGGAAAGAGATGGATTGGAAATGTCTGAATAGACCATGTCACTGGAAAGCCTGATGAAGGAGAAACTGAACTAAGTTGCGGGGCCAGGAGGCTATGGGCAGTGCATAGGATACTTAAAGAACAGAACAGAGTAGAAGAGCACTTTCTGGTGTTAACAGGGCCTGGGATATGGTTGACTCACCTGTATTAATCCTGCCATTTCTTCCAGCAATTTCCTGTTATTAGCATGTTTATATTCAGTGTGTGCATGTGTGTGCATATATATGTAATATTTTATGTATATATAAAATTTTTTAAAATTTTACCTGTTTCACAAAAAAGCATTTTTTTTCCTACTGGTTGTCAACCTATTTTTTAAAAAAAGGAATTGAAAGAAGGGGAAAAGAGTTCAAAATGAATGGAAGAAACTTACCTTTGTAATTAGCATGCACATGGTATAATCCAACTATAGAAAAGCAATTATTGTCCTGGGAAGTGACTCATACTTGAATGTCATTTGGATAGCAATTCTTTAGGCTCCAATTTAAAATGACATTTCCCTTTTTTCAGAAAGTGTAACAAAATAAGTTTTTGTATATTTAAAAAAGCATACTATCAAAGGGGAATTAAAAATAAAGATTGTAAAGTGCTTTCTTGCACATTCTAATGAATAGCTGTTTAAACAGTATGGAATGAATTCTGCATAAAATGAGAGAAAGTTAAATGACCTATCTTAACTGAGTCAGTTGTAATGTAGCAGAAGAACAATGATTTCAGAACCAGTTCTGTGTTCTTAGAAATGAATAACATAATGCAATACTTTCTTGTGTGTGTGTGTGAGAGAGAAAAATGTACTGTGTGATTGTTTGGCTCTCCTTCCTGCAAGATTATGAATTGTGTGAAGGCCAAGGCCATGTTCATTTCTAATCACCACTGCCACACCTGATGTGTTTCAAGTACTTGCATTGTACTGACAGCATAGCTAGTGTTTGATTAGTTGAATAAATGAATCGTTAATGGTAATTATTTAAGGTATAAAGGTTTGCTGACCTTGTCTTATCCTTGCAAATAAGGAGGTCTATATGGAAACAGTAGTGAGTTTATATATAAACAGGTAAAATCACTTTGACAATGGTAAGCATTTTATTCAAAAGATACCAGAATACATTGTTTAATAGTCATGGGATTGAACACTTGTGCAGTCCTTTAAGTGAATGCTGTCTATCATAAAGTTCATGGTTAATTTTAAGTTTTTCAAGAATTGGAGATGGTGGAGATACTCTGAAATTAGAAAGTATTCACTGCACCCAGAAAGTCTGAGCTTTAATTTTGCTAACTGGTTTCTCATCTTTAATCATGCTGCTGATGGAATGTTAAAACATGCTATTTTGTTTATTAAACATTAATTACTGCCTTTTTGTTCTAACAGAAGAAACTTACCTTTTGGCATTGCACAGATATTTCCACAAATATGGTCACACTCTTTTTTACAAGTTTGTAATAGGTATACTTTATCTTTTCCATGCAAGACTGCGCCTATAGAAAGTAGGAGCTAGGTGAGCCTATTGAAGTTAGGTGACTTTCATTCCTGAACCATGCTCAAACATGTGCCATGTTTTTATTTTTGAATGTTTATATTAACTGTATATGAAACCTAAGAGTTAACATGTTGAAACTCAAACATATAAAACTGTGTTTTAAATTAAGATCTTGGGGCGTGGTAGCACATGCCTGTAATCCCAGCTACCCAAGGGGCTGAGGCTTGGGATCACTTGAGTCCATGGATTCGAGACAACCCTGGGCAACATAGTGAGACCTAGTCTCTAAAAAGAAAAAAAGATTAAAAAAAAAATCAAGAGCTTGTTGAAAAACTCATAACTTTTTTATCTAAATGATTCTTTTTTTATTTTTAATTTTATTTCTAAGTTGTTATAAATTCTTACATAAGTAAATAAAGTAAATAGTTACTGGCATGCCTTCCCTCCTCCACCCCCCAACCCCTTGTATTCACTCAGTCTCTCAGTCTCCACTCTCATTGTTCTTTTTTGGTCTATATTGGGTTCATTGGTTCTTTGGTCTCTTTTTCTCTGGCTGTGTCCATTTGTCGGATGAGGGATTGTGTTCCAGGCCCATGGCACATTGTGCTTGATGGATTGTAGTCCTTAGCTTTGTATTGGGCACCCAGTCCCCCAGTCCATGTTCATTTGGAGTCAATCGGTGTCTTCTAGTTGCTGGCTCCAGTACGATCTCTTTACCATTCCACACTCTCTGCACCTCGTTTCTCTGACCTCTGGCCTTGGGAATCCTTTACTCCAGCCATTATCAGTGAGGAGGTTTCTCGATGAGGGCAGGCATCTGTTGATGGACTTTGCAGGTCATCTCCCCTCTGTCTGTTTGCAGATTTGCTGTGGAGCCAACGCCCAGAGACTGCAGGCCTCCTCTCCAAGGCCTGGGGAGGGAGCCATGTTTCCTTGGGTGGCAAGTTTCACATGGGGTTTTGATTCATCAGCTTCCAGTGAAGCCATAGATGAAGGTCTGATAGGTCTTTACCACAGTTGTTTCTCCATTCCAGCATCTACTATCTTTCTGAATGATCCTTGTTCTGTGTCCCACATATGTGCATGCGCAGGCTCTTTTCTGGCCCCTCGATCTGTTCTATGTCGCTGTGTGGATGTTTATGCTATTAGACCTCCTGTAGCTAAAAGGAATGAGGGTGAAGCAGCAAGGATGTCATCCTACACCCCCCCCCCCCCCCCCAGCTATTCCTGGATCAAGGATGGGTCCAGTCTTGCCCGCGCGCCGTCAGGTCTGGGGGTCCTGGCCGGCCGCTGCGCCCTCCTTACCTGCCAGGTCAATGGCAGAGGGGCCTAGTGGGTGCTGTGTGGTTGCTGAGTGGGTGTAACCGCTGGCCTAGGTTCGCCAGCAGCTGCAGGTGGGGCAGGCGCAGATTCCACGTGCCAAGATGGTCCAGCATCTCAGACCCGTTCCTAGGCCCCGCCTACTGCTGGTACATCAGTAGGAGGGCCTAGTGCCGTGGGCGATGGTAGCGACTGCCGTGGGATTACAATTTTCTTTATAAGGAAATGTGTATTTATATATTATAGAATTTATAAAGTACAGAGAAGTAAAAAACAAAACTCATTCTTCAACTTTTTGTGTCAGTATTCCCATCCCAATCATTTATCTACTACATTAGCAATTTTTTTAAAGGGTCCTTTTTGTGATTTATAAATGGATTGTTAATCTGGAGAATGTAAGCAATTATAAAGATGAAGATAAACTATAGAATATTATCCCTCAAATTTGGCTGTTTACATCTGGGTATATTTCTTTAACATTCATGTTTTACTCTTTGTTTATCTGGCTCCCTCCTCCCCCACATTCTGATTTTATACTATGGTTATAGATGAGAACTCTAGAGGTTGTAGGTGATAGACAATATGGAGAAGGATCTATTGACAAGTAGTATCTTTGTTGGATGTTTAATTAGTCTTCACCTAATTAATGTGAAAAGAACTGACTTTGATGTTCCAGTATAATTTAAAGAAAACTATAAATTAGAAAGTAATGAAGGAAAAAAGTAATACAAATTCTAATGCATTAGGACCAAACAGTTCAGAAAGGTGTAAATTGAAAGGAATCTTCCTCAATCCCCCCATCTCCCTTCATAGTGCACTCCCCAGTGGCAACTGCTTTTAATATATTGTTGCGTTTCTTTCCAGAATACTTTTTGAGTATTAGTTTCTTTTTTTTTTTTAGACTAGGTCTCACTATTTTTGCCCGTGGAACTGCAGGCTCTCGTTGCCCGGGGTACCACGGACTCAAGCCATCCCCAGCCTCAGCTTCCCAGGTAGCTGGGATGACAGGCGCACGCCACCACGCCCAGCTTTTTTTGGAACTAGGTCTCGCTACGGGCCCCAGGTGGGACTCGAACCGCGATCCCTAGCCCCGGCCGCTTCATAGGCTGAAGCTTACAAGCACGAGCCACTGTGCCCGGCAAGTTTCTTTATCTGTACATAGAAATTCCATTATTATTGTTATGTAGTTTTTAACTCATTGAGAACAATCAGAGATGGAGGAATGGACTAACTTTTCCACAAGAATACGAAACTTTTTTCTTTGTATATATGCACTTTTGTGAAATTCTGAGTCAAAACTCCCAGAAGACCTTAGGTATTTTTGAAATCTTGTGGCTATAACTTTTATCTCTTTTTCTGTATGATATTTATTTATCAGATATTTGTTTAATTGTGTGCTGTTGCAAAGTCTACCCTCATTAAACTAGTGTGTATCTGAGAGGGAATTTTTAAAAATAACACCACTTCTTATTCCTTTTCCAATATAGTGTGATCTTCAGCCTCTACTGACTTTTTATTTTAGCAATTGAAAGCAATTGTTTTATTATTTTTCTTTAGAAATCATGATTACATAATAATCTTCATAGTATAAAGGAATTTAAAGTAGCAACTTCCAAGGAGCAACACACTATATAATATCAGTAGTTTTGGGTATGTTATAGAATTCTATGAAATCTTACGGACTCATTGGTGTATTTTGTTAAATATGCTTGATGTTACAAGGAGTGAGTTGATCCCTTACTTCATAATCATTTCCTTGCCTTTCATGATTGTTAAAGGTTATAAAACTTGACCCTATCTAGAATTACTTAATTTTACATGGGAGAGTAGTGAGTTCATCATTGCATTTGACTCATGGAATTAGTACTAATGACTTGCAACGTTTTCCCTAGACAGTGCTATTTAATGGGACAAAAGAGAATTTCATAAGTCTGAAAGATCAAGTTTGAGTTCTGACTTTTCATTGTTGTGAACTTGGATGAGTGTTCAGATTTTCTGAACTAAACTGTCCTTGTATATGAAATCGGAATATCAGCTGTATTGCTTGCTGTGAGAATGAAAATGGGGTAATAGATGCTAAGAACATGACACCTATTAAGTACTCTAGCAATTCATATTATTGTCATGGTTAATGGTTCCCATTAGTTTCTTAAAGTTTAAATGCCACTGACTTACTAAACATTCTGAGATATGTTTTCCTGCTGTTTGAGGAGTAGGAGGTAAATAAAATCATTCTGACTGAACAAAGGATGAAAAATCAAACAGAACACCTCTAAATTTGTCTATTTATTGAAGAGAGAATCTTGTTCACTGATGTTTATTGGAATCTGAAAGCAGGTTGAAAAACTGATATAGTAGGTACTTTTTTTGCTTTATGTAATTTGGAGATACTTTTCTGCACCTCATACTCAAATTGTACTTATTTTGTATGCTATAAGACATTTTGTAGATTCACTTATTTAGACTTACACACATATTTACATCTCCATTATTTTTTCAGTTCATTGTTTAATTCCTTGAACCATCTAGATCATTTTTTTCTCTTGGATCTCCTGTTAGAATTTCTTTTAATAACAATACACAATTAAATTTTTCCTTCTTGTTTATCTGGATATATCTTTACATCACCTTTACATTATTTTTAAATAATGTCCACTGTTCATTTTGGCTGCAATTTTTAGCTCTTGAATTTTCACTTGACTTAGTAGATTCTGGCTCTGGTAAAATTTTTTCAACATGTATTTTTTTTTAATATACCCATCGTTATTTTGAAGAATTTGCCAGTAACTAGCTAGTCTTAGACTTTCTACTGCCTGTTTTTCCTCTTGGTCTTGTTTTTTGGTGTATTTGGTAGATTATTTTTGAATACTTTCCATTGTATATGAAAAGTTGTAGAATTTCTGAAAATACAGGGAGCTAAAATGGGAGAGAAACCACTTCAATACAAAATACATTTGAAATTCAGTATGGATCAGTTTAAGTTGACTTCTAGTTAACCCAGAGTCTACAGAGCGTTATACTGCAGAAGAAATAACAGAAGGAATAGGGGCTTACCAGGAATCTCCTCTACTGAACTTGCTTTTCTAGGATTTCTTTCTCTTTAGGATCTTTGCCACTCAAGTCTTGGATGCTTTGGCAGGCCCAAATTCCAGTTTTTGTTGCTCTGCCTAATAACACTGTCAAAAGTTCTGCTACCATCTATTCCTCTTGGCAACCTCCCTCTCCCAGCTTCTTAGGCTTCTCAGTCTCCTGTGCAGCTCAATTTAAGATTTAGAATATGTCCTCAGGGAAAAGCACAACAACGAATGATGGACTTACCTCAGTGAGCTTCCTGTCTTTCTGTATCCTGAGTTGTCAAATCATGTCTGCCTTACAGGATCTCCAAGATCTTCAGATTTTGTTGGTCATATCCTGCTTTTCTTGGAAAGTAGCATTAGTTTGCTATAAGCTTTCTACCAGAAATAATATATCCTCAGTTTTCTTTTCTTTGTATTAAAACTGTTTTCTGGAAAGTATATTCTGTCGCAGGCCAACTGCGACATGATGGAACGGTCCCTAGGGGGAGGGTAAGGATTATAGTTGAGTCAAAAAGACCTCAACAGAAGTGGCTCACAGCCTTTATAGACTGTGGCACTGGTTTATTTTGAACCAGACTTTCATAGTCACCAACTAATAATGAACAATAAAGGAGTTTCCCCTAAAACTGCTCAAATCTTTGGCCAAACCTACTCCACTTGATGGTGGTGGTGGTATTATTTTCCATTTAAGCAAACCTTCAGCAGCTTTATCAAAGCAGGTCAGTAATGAGAGCACATACAGCTCCCAACAATATTCTGTAAAATTCTCTGCCTCCCTTAGAATGAATGTGATTGTCAGGTTTCATGGTTAAGCTCTCTGGGTAAATGGAAGTACCAAGTTTTATTGGTTTTACATTTGCCTCATTAGTTTTGCTTTTTTTTTGCCTTCAGGTAGATATAGCATTTCTTCTATTATATATATATAATATATATTTCTTCTATTATATATTTATATAAGCCATAACAAAGCAATATATCTATGATATCTGCATGGATGAATATTTTATATATTCATATAGTAAAAATATAATAAGCTACTAAGATTTAAATTCTGTTCATAAATAGTTACAGTAATAGAATGCATAGTGAAATCCATTTTAAAAAGCTCTACTTGTAACAGTAAATATGAAAAAAAATTATGAGGAAAGACCTTTGTCTTTCTTGGCATACAGTATTTCTCTTATTTTATATTTATTTTCTCTTAACTAACAGACATGGCTTAATGGGTCTTTTTGGATAATTGTGAGAAAAATAAACTATTTATTTAAAACCTCTACATGATATTTTTGCAAGTATAATCATAAATATTACTAAATATATAATTTTGACCATTGGAATTTATAACAGGATTATTAATATAATGAAAACCTTGTGTCTAACGAGAAAATCATATTTTTGTTTAAGAATCAAAGCAAAATACTGTCCTTCTTTGCTTGTAATGAACTCATGGAACTGTATTTTTAATATCATATATGATGGGAAAACCTGGTAATTAGTAGTAAAGAAAAGAGGATCTATCTGACTTTTTTTTCATTTATCCTCTGTGGTAGCCCTAAGAATGTGCCTACAGACCTCCAATTGGAGGTGCACTGAAGCTTAAATGACCAAGTGTCCCCACTACTGTTGCTTTTGAATCTGGGATATGCTTCTCAAGGACTGATACCAGCCGCTGACTGAGAGGACAGGAATATGAAAACCAGCCCATCCCTGGAATCAAAAACTCTTTTGGGGTCTGACTGGCTCAACCACTCCTGATGATCATGCCGAAACTTTCTTGTGATGTAAAGCAATCTAGGATGATATCACTTAGCTTTTCTTCCTGCTTTCCTCCACTCACTTATGCCAGATTTGTATTGTAAGTTTATAAGCATCCCCTGGTTCTCTTCCTGTTTTTCCTGATAGGTATTACCCTTATAGCATTTCTCTTACAGGAATAAAATTCTTGTATATTCATTTTTTTGTGCATGCTTCTCCACACATTTTTAAAAACAATTTCTGTAAAAAGATACAATCATATAAAATATTAAAGAGGATGTTTACTATATTTTTATTGATAAAAATATTTCAATGTTGCTAGATTCTTAAATTTAGGAATTGAGAACTAGTCAGTTGTATACTTTTAATAAGTTTATTGATCATGGGTAGTCAGACTTGCTTTCAGAAAGTAAGAATTGCTACATCAGGAGCTCATGTTCAAAAAAATTGCTTATTCAAGATGGTTGGGTTGCTGTGAAATATTAATCAGTCATCTCTGAGATAGCTAAGGATGCTTAATCATAAATTAGAAAATGTTTCTGAGGTTGTATTGACAACTGACCTATTGTAATTCAGAATAATACAATAAATCATAATATTTGTTTTTACACACATTTGATAATTGTTACTGTCAGTTCATCTAACTTAGAGAAGAGTACTTATATTTTTCTATGTTAATGTTAAAATTCTTGTATTTTTTTTGTTGCAGAATCATAGTGAACGATTTGTTTTCATTGTCGAGTGGTATGATCCAAATGCTTCACTTTTTCGACGATATGAGCTTTTATTTTACCCAGGAGATGGATCTGTTGAAATGGTAAATGAGCCTTTCTTTGCTAAGAAGTTGCCAAAGGGAGTGGATTTGAAATAGGGAGAGGAATAAGATTACTGTCATATAGTTACTTTAAAAAAATGCATTATTCCACTTATATGCTAGTGGTAATTTATTATTATTATTTTTGGTACTGGAATGCCAATGCATGAAGGAAACTTTAATGCATTTATTTTTATTTATTTATTTATTTATTTATTTATTTATTTATTTATTTATTTATTTATTTTTGTTTGTTTGTTTGATTTTTTTTAATTCATTTTATTGATTTGTCACAATTGTGAATTAATTGATCCCTCCTCCTCCCTCCATATCCCCCCTCTGTATCCCCCTTCCTCCTCCCTCCATATTTCCCCTCTGTATC
>PVHY01023596.1:0-20749 GCA_004024945.1 Uropsilus gracilis
CTTCATAGGCTGAAGCTTACAAGCACGAGCCACCGTGCCCGGCCTCTTCCTATTCTTTTACCATTTCTGCCACCTGCTCCCGTATTGTTAAGTGTTCTTTATATTGCACGAAGAAAGTGCAGATGTGTGTAGCACCGAGCCTGAATTTTATCTCACGTCATATGGAAAACTGGGTTGCTCTTTAAATCAAGTCTTTGCTGCACTTGTGAAAGCAATAGGGGAATGATGATTCGGGTGATGCTGTGTTCACAGCCTGTGTGCTGGGTCCGCCTTGTGGTCAAGGCCCTGATGGGGGCAGCTGCCATTTTCCTCCTGGGCCTTCTTCCCCAGGAGCAGACACTGTGTAGCTGCTTAGTAAATTCCTGTTGGTTGACTAGAGAGGGTGATATCAGGACCATCTGTCTGTCTCCAGGCCCCCCACCCATCAGGAACAATGGCACTTAGTATTAGAGCACTTTTTGGTCTTGCACTTGGTATTTGTATGGAATCGGAGGTGACCCAAGAATTGATTTGCAAAGGTAGAACCGGGCAGGTTTGTCTGCTACATTGGGAGATTGTGTTTCTGGTGGATCTGCCTTCTGGGATATGATGACATGAACAAGAAACCATGGTGTTAGGTCTTTGGAAGCTGTGCTTTGAGGAATTGGACTCCACCAAGTTCATGTTGTCTACTGTGGAGGCAATGACACCCTCAGACCCGTTCAACATGTCCTGGGGGTTTAATTGTGCTTTGGAGACAGATGTTGGCATTTGGGGGCTGAATGTTCCGTGTCCTCTAGTTTTGCCACGTAAACAGCTTGCCCTGAAAAAAATGGAGAAATCAGTCCATTTGACAACATCACTCGATAGGACATTTAAAAACTTGGTGAACCAAAGGTAAGAGAAAAAGTGAAACTACTAAGCTGACCATAAAACTGAGGCATACATCAAGGGAGGGGGGAGTGTGGTGTAGGAGAGCAGGACAGGGGAGGAGGAAATCCAAGCAAATAGGTGTTAGATCATAAGTGATGTGGTCATGGGAGATGGATGGGACTGCAGCAATGAAATGCATATATACATACATTGCATGCATGCATAGTTACTGACCGGAAGTGTGAGATACTGTGGTATTCTACTTCCTTGGGGAACACAGCGTCAGCATTTCTGTGTCCGTCTACCCACTTGTCCCTGAGCATCTGACTAGCAAAAGAGGGGGTTTTTCATTTATTGGTTATATAATAGTTTTTAACCTGTCATCACTAGTTTTGAGACCAAAAGTCTCTGTCTTGAAGTTATTTGCAAACTTCAATAGTTGCCCAATGGATTGTTACTAAAATAGCCCCGGTGTCTGTAGTCTGATATATGGGAAAGATGTAGATTCAAGATTTGGTCCAGCTGGCAAGTGGAGATCTGATACAGGTATAAACATAGCACATGCACACACACATATATGCACACACCTACAACCAGAGGTGTCTGTCTTCTTCATAATAAATTACGTAAGTGGTTGGCCTTGGTTTCATAAAATTCCCAAAAACCGTTCTTCTGGAACTTCAAGATGACTTGTTTGCAAAATGAAATCACACCATTGGGAGTGGGAGGCGAATTTAGGAATCAAAAGTAAATAATTCTTTATTTAAATCATAATCTCTCAGCTTCCAGCAAACTCACCTGGGTATCTAACTAGACTTGTCTATACTGCAAAGCTCTCTTGACTCATTAGGCGATGTCTGGGTGCTAGAGATGTCTTGTGAAGGTTTTTTAGGGCAAGGAGAGCGAGGCACGTGCTCCATGTCCTCATGTTGCCCATTTTGAGTGTCTGCAGATGCCTCTGACAGACTTTTTAGAGCCTGTCACAGGTACTTTGACAGTAGGTACAACGTAAGTAATGACTCCCCCCACACACGCACTATAAGTAATATAATTATGAAATTACTGAGGAGCTCTTGAGTCGTTTTCTTTAACCAAGACTAACTACAGAAATCTCTGCATCATTTAAACAGAAGCACAGCAATATCTAGAACCTTCCAACAAAGCTTTTCAGTGAAAGTTGCCTGAAAGATAGCGGTTAGATGGAAAGCTACCATCAGAGCAAATTCTTCGTTCTGGAAATATTTTCTTTGTTTTTGTTCTGTTTTGCACTCGCATCTTCATAGACTTAATAGATAAATCACACAGGCAAGTGTTACAACCTCTTGTCTACCTGGATAGTCTAGTTTAGACTTGTGCTTTAAGACTCTTTAGCTAGGGGCCTGGAACGGTGCATACCTGTAAGTGGCAGCCTAGGAAGCCGTGGCTGGGGCCGGGGATCATGGTTCAAGTCCCTCCAGGGACACATAGTGAGATCTAGTTCCCAAAAAATATAGCTGGGTGTGGTGGCAGGTGCCTGTAATCCCAGCCACCTGGGATGCTGAGGCTGGGGATCACTTGAGACTGGGTAACGTGAGCTTGCAGTTCCACATGCAAAAATAGTGAGACCTATTCTTAAAAAAAAAAAAAAAAAAAAAAAAGATACCTTATTATCCACTGGTGCTCCTCACTTTACCCAACATTATTCTAGTTATCCGTATAATCAAAAACTGGTGATTTTGAAGGTGCAGTAAGAAAACTAAGGCACTTCTGTCCTTCACAGATATTTATGCAGTTTTAATATGTGGGGCATTTGTCTGAGTGCATTTCCTCACATTTGTAAATCCCCTGGATGTTCAGTAGCCCTACTTTGAGATGACTCAGGATCATGGTGAATTTTTCCTTGTTACTTTTAAAAATTTCAAAGCAGATGAAGGAGGAAATGCTTGCTTTCTTGTATATCCTCATGAATTGAGAAAATTTTTTTTCCTTCTCTGTCAGTATCACCCAGAGTCAAGAAATTTATCTCCTCTGGAGGAACTTTAAATTTATTATTCCCATTTGGGAGGATAAGATGATAGTAACATCTTAAAATTACATCTCGTGCTACTATAAATCTTCTCTGCATTCTTCCTTTTACGTAGCGTAAAAATAGAATGGGTGGTCAATGGCTTAATGAGGACCACTGGCACGCTGTGTTGTAGCACAGGTAACTTCTTTCTGGTGCCAGCTTTTGACTGTGAGTCCTGACATAGTCCTGTAAATGAAAGGAAAATAAACAGGTTTCAAGGTGATGAGTAATCAGTGTCACTAGAGCTCGCCTTTAAGATTAAATAAATAATTGTTGACATAAATAGCCGGAGTAATAAAATGGGAGCCAGGCAACCAACCATTCATCATCTCATCAGATAAGTCTTTAGACCAGGTGAACAGATTGAACTCATCCAGTAGGGAATTCTAAAAATTCAATGAAGAAGCTTTAACTTCTCTCAATGCCAAAATTTCTATCCAGTAAACTCTCCTTTCACCTGGGAGCCTCTCTTGAGTCTTTCATCAGCCTGGTCCTTGGGTAGCCTTACCTTTGTTCTTTCATGTCAAAATGTCAAGGTGAGGTGCAGATTTGAAGTTCTAGGTGATGAAATGAAATAAAATGAGCACCTTGTATAGTTTTGGGGTAAACACTGAACTTCAAAAATTTTTTGAACGCAGCTTATCTTTTCTGGGCTACCCCCTCCCCTTCCTATGTTTACTCATTTTTTTTTATTAATTACACACACACCCACATATATGTATTTTATATTGTGATATTTGTACCCCAAAGTTCTCCCATCACCATATCATCCATGAACCATCAGCTTAATCTCTTGTGTTCATCCCTACCTTCATTTCACTCTCCCTCATTCTCTCTGGCTGTTTGCTTTAGGTCTCTTGTCAGTTTGTTAACTTTAACTTTTTTTTGTCCTTTTGTTTGCCCTGTATTTATTTTTAGCCTGCTGCCATCTAGATGACAGAGAACTTTGTCATCAGTAGTTATCATGGAACTAATGCTGTGCTGTGGTGGAAGTTTAGGTCTTGCCTGTTCTTCTAGCCACTCAGCATGGGAATATCTGTGTCTGTCACTTCCACATGGATGCACACTTAACCTTTGGTAGCAGTGATAAAGGGGGGGGTGGTGGGGTGACGTGTGTGACTAAGAGAGACTTCTTTTGAGTCTGGTGGTTGTACCAGAATAGGGTTCCTATTTTGGATCCTACAAAAGAAAAGTAAAATTTAAAATACAGAAAGAATTCGCCAATACATGATAGGACCTTTGCCTTCCCCTACCTTCAAAGAGAGTGATCTGCATTTATATTCCAATATTGGTTTTGAACCACCACATAATTTGAGATTTACAGAGTCTCATGGTAGAGAGAACAGACTTTGGAGAGGGTTCATGAGAACATAAATCCCAGCCCTGCCACCCTCCAACCGACCTTTGCAAGTTACCTACCCTCTCTCTTCTGCCACCCTGTGATGGGGTAGCAGCATGTTGGTGTGTGAGAACACAGAGAATTACTAAGTGTGAAGTCTTTAAACAGTGCCTAGTAATAGCTGACACTGATGGGTTTGGACCACTTAAGTAACATGATGACATTTTAGGATTTGGGGGCTCTTTCAAGAAACTCCAACTCCAATTGCCTATGCTAATTTTGATTAAACAGTGGAGAGTAGGGGATGGGTGTGGGTGTGTGTGTTCGCAGATGCAAGGAAAAGTCGATGGAGGCCCAAGAGTCAACGGGCCACAATGCAAAAATCAACATTATGTTTTTTTGATTGGTTGTTTTGTTTTCGTTTTTGTTTTCAACGGGGCTTAGCTTCATTCTGGAGTTCATTTTAATTTAATTTGGTTTCACTACGAGAGCTCAATTTTGCATGTAAGTACCAAGCATCTGGTTTACTTTTTTGTTTGAAAATGATACGACTGAAGTTTATTACAGAAGTCTATTGTGTAATTAAGGAAAGACAGTTTGAAATTTTATAAAATAAGTTATATTTAAACGGAACTTTGGCCTTATTCCAGGGAAGTGGATACGCTTCGAAAGCGTAGCAGGATCTTAGGATGATTATTTTCTTTAAAAAAAAAAAAAAAAGGCCCTAACCGGTCAGAATTTCAAACTTCAAGTTATTCACCTTTCCCGAAAGCAGGAAAAGTGACAAATTTCACAAGTGAGAGTTAGAGTTGACCTAAGGCACTTTTCGATCTTCGAACCTTCCAGTTTTATTCAGGGGATATTTTTAGAGACATGTTATGATTTGCTCACTCCAGTTACTTCCGGGCGTCCTTCTGCATTTTTGTCAGGGACAGTCTGAGATGTCAGAGCTTCCTCTTGCACAAAATAGAACTAAAGCAACTTGGGAGAGAATGCGACTCCTGGCTCCCTCTCACGGACTGTGAATTATATCTCTGAAGCAGCTGAAGGAATAAGGCGTGCAACAGCACACGCGTAACTCTGCAACCCCTGTGGCTGGTGATGTTCATACACGAGCAATTTACATGTTATCAACTCCTGGCTGGTAGGATAGTATTAAGGTTGGAGAGTGAAAACTGCTATGGATGGAGATACCTAGGTGGATGCGGGGAGTTAACGCGTTTCACACCTGCCAGGTTGGTTGTGTGGGTATTCAGGCAGGTAGCTTTCCTCTTGTCCCGGCTGTCTCTGTTTAGCACCAGGAATGCAGAAGCAGCCTTTAACCCCATCATTGGGGGGTGGCTCGCTGATCAAAGTAATTTGATTTTTAAAAATAAAATAAGTTATTACAAGACTGGAGAAGGTTTGTATGATGGGGTTTCCATCATGATCATAATCACAGTGCTACCCACTGTGTGAGAGATCTGTCGCCTGACAGAAGTTTTATCTATTGGCAGGCAACGTTGGGTTCCCTATCGAGTTGAAGATCAGCCCAGAGTGTGATACGTTTGGAATATTTCCCTGTGCCTTGTCGTCTTGTGGCAGCATCGTAAATTCATCTGACAATTGAAACTTATCAAACTCCCCTCCCGTCCATGAGCTCATTGCTGCAGCCCCCGCTGCCCCCCAAGCTGTGCAAAACAGGCCCCACCTTCCTCTCGTCATCGTCCCCGGAGGCTCTTCTGTGGGAATCGAAAGAGGGAGGAATGCCGGTTGTTGGGAATCAAAGCACCAGATTGCCCCAAATCATCCGCTGGCATACAGATCATAACTCCATAACATTTATTAAGCATCTCCGTATGCCATTGTGTGCTGGGGACTTTGCATAAGGTAACCAGATAGACTGTAGTCCGCGTTCTTCACACAGGGTGCTTTCTAAAGATGTCACCCGTTTCTAGGTATTATAATCTTGTGCACCATAATTACAGCTCTTGAGGGAAAGGTGAACTTAGGTTTCCTGGAGTAAGTTCTCTGAAATGGAACGTTACAACCCATGGAAAGGACATGTTTTCTTTCTATACGGTACTTACTTGTCAAAGATTGTCACACAAAGAGATAACTTTAAAATTCCAGCAAACTGCTGTGAGTGGGACAGCTCTCCACGTAATACAGGTGATTGCCAGCATGCTGGCTGGTTTGGGCAACAAACTGTGTGTACCTGTGACTTCTCATTGGTGGGCCCCAACATGAGAGTGAGAAATTTTTCTGTCTTTGGTTCTACCCCTTCTCATGTTGCTTAGCCAATGTTTCCATGCATTTTCTGGCCTTTACCAATCCTTTACCAGAAGGATTTAGTTTCTGAAGATTAAATGAGTTCCAGAGCAGAGAGGGGAACAGGGGAAGGACTTTTCACCTGCAGTGAAGGTTACATTTTCTGAAAACTAGGTCATCACCTCAGCTTGTCATCACCCTGAAATGTTCAGAGACTTTAACAAGGTGTCTGGTCAAACGGCTGGCCCCTGAGCTGGATTTGACAGATGATATTGGAAGCTTCAGGTGTACAGCATGATCATTTGACATACTTGTGTTGTAATATGATACACATTATGTTGTTATCTACCCCTCTGTGGCACAGCGTGCTTTTAGTTTTGGGAACCATGAAGATTGCTGGTTCTGTGAGATAGTAAGGTTCTGTGAGCTGTAATCTCTGTACCACGTAGTAGTAGGACTCTAGGTCGTCTTACCTTCTAGCTGGCATTGTGTAGCCTTAAACCACTTTGCTCCATTTTCCTACCTGCCCGTACCTGGTAACCACCATCATACTCGTCTGCTTTTACGGGTTCAGAACTTTTAGATCCCACATATAAATGAGATCGTATCTATTTATCTTTCTCTGACTAAGCTCATTTAGCATAATGTCCTCAAGGGCCATCCGTGTTGTTGCAAAGGGTAGAGGTTCCTTTCATCTCCAGGTTGGATAATACTTCAGTGTGTACATACGTCCCATCTTTACCCATTCTTCTGTTGTGAGGCATTTAGGTTGTTTTCATAGCTTGGCTGTTGTGAATAATGCTGCAATAGATGTGGGTGTATATACATGCTTCAATAACTTGTTTTTCTGTTACAACTTTTAAAGTTGAGTTTTTATAATTTTCTAAGCGATCCTATGTTCATTCTGAAATTTACAGTGTTTGGTATTAGAAAGAAACCATGTGAACTCATGATCATAATGAGCTGCTCTTGGGCATTCCGAGTTTTCCTGAGATTTTTCCTGTTCCCAGATAGCACAGCACTTGGTATGAGCCTTTTTTCCCACCTTAAAGAAGGCAGAGAAAGAGAATGCGTGTGTGAATTCTCAGATCCGTTCCAAGATATCTGCAATCTAAAGACAAGCTTTCTGGGGCTTCTAGGGAGATGCAGTGATTGACAGGACTCCCGTGAACTCTGGTTCTGAGGATGACTCGGTCAGATGTCTTAGAACTGGAGCACAGAGTGTAGACAGGTTGCAGAAGGTTGCAGTTGGAAAGTCCACAAAACCACGAAAGGATTTCAATATTGGACTCCCACCCGACTGCTCCATGTGACTCAAGAAATGGAAGGAGGAAGCATAGACGACTGTGATGATTCATTTCTTGGTTGCACCATGTTACTAATAAGAAATCCCACATAAAAAGGTGTTTGCTCTTTTTGTTTATTTATTCAGCCTTTAGGACAGGGTCCCCTTTGCTGCAACCTACCTTCTCGTACTTACAATTTATGTTAATGGGGGTAAAGAAAGCTTGTTTTCCATCTCTGTTTTATTGCCTGTGCCTTCATTTTTTGGTGGCAACTTGTTAAATTTTTGCCTTTTTTTTTTTTTTTTTTTTTAACCTCTTACCACTTTTGAAGTCATAAACAGTGTTTGGAGATTTGCACAAAAGTTGCTTCCAGGAAATCTTATTATTTAGTTTTTATAGGCAGATCTACCTTTTATACTGAAACACTATCATTTTTGTTTCTTTGCTTTGTGCAAAGACCATCAGCCATTTTTCATGTTGTAAAAGGAGGGATGATAGTTAAATGTATTCTTGGGAAGATTTCTGTTTGTCTTCAAGTTTAGCTAAATGATTTTTGTGTAGATGTCAAACTCTGTCCATTATAGCAAAATTGGCTCTCTCCATAGCCCTTAGATTTTCTTGTGTGTTGAAAGAATGCATAGAGGCCTGACTCTGTGGGTATCTTTCTGTGTCCATGAAGAACTGCATGTTGAGTCTCAAGGTCACTACCTCAGGGCCAACTTTAGCAGCTGGAATACAATGATGGTGGCTCTGTATCTGGTTTGATGAGTACCAGCTTTTGGGAAACCTGTTTCCAGTGCCCTTTCTGTGTTGATTGTCTTGTATTTTATTTATTTTTAATTTTTAATAAATTTTTTGGAGACTAGGTGTTGCTATGTTGTCTGGGATCATCCCAATTGCGGGGACTCCAGTGATCCCCAGCCTCAGCCTCCCAGGCAGCTGGGATGACAAGTGTGGCCCCCCCCCCCCCAAGCGCTCCCAGCTGCATTTTCAAAACCAGGTCTTGCTAGGTTGCCTGAGGTAATCTTGAACCCTTGAACTCAAGTGGTTTTGGGCCTCTTGCCTCCCAGCGCTTGGATTACAGGCACGCACCACCACACCTGACTTTTGATTGTCTTTTTAAAAAGTCAGAAACTTGGTGGTACATGGTTTCCTGAAAGACGCCTCTCTGCCATTAGCTGCTGGGGGGGTGTCTGCCATCCTGGAACCCCAACCAGCTTCGCTTTGGGGGCTGAAGTCACTCCACATTGTGGTCTTTGATGAATCCCCTTGAATCTCATGATTTAGTCTGTTTCAGACCTTGGCTAAAGCTTAGAAAGGTTTAATTGTTACAAATGTCCTTAGTCATCCTCCCCCCTCCACTGTTGCAGTGGGGTTATCAGGGAGATTTTCCTAGATATCCCCAGAAGTGCTCAGCTTCTCTCTCTATAGCACTACTCAGGAGAGTGTGCAAGTTTTAGACTTCTGGATCTTTTTGTTTGCATGGCTGAGTCTGCAGGCGTTTGCTAGCTAGTGAGCAGGGCTACATCTGGAGTGAAGATTAGAGACACGGTGACACAGGAATCAACCTAAAAGTCCCCAGCATGAGGAGTGCCATGTTCTGAGCTGAGAAGAGAAAGTGATGCTTGGGACTCTCCTCCTCTTGAGGTTTTGATGACATCTCACTGTTTTCATGGCTCCTCTTGTACTGCCTGGCCACCTCCATGGTGTAGGATCCTGGTGAACTCAAAAAGGTCTGACATCTTCCTAATGAAAATAGAAGCAGTTTCAGACCAGAGTGAGACGTGGCTCTCAGGAAGCCTTTCAGAGACGGCCACACAGCTCCTCTCCCTCTGAGGCTGACGGGAGTACCCGGCTTCTTTGTACGCCTCCCCAGTATTATTTAATGTGACTAAGTTTCAAATGCCGGCAAGGAACTCGGTTAAGGTCATGGTCTGAAAGGGCTTTGATGTCCTGCAGAAGCCTGATTTTCCTCTAATATGCATGAAGAGCTTGTGCAGCACAGCTCTTAGGGAGATGAATATTTGTTCCTGTAGGTTACAATAGCAGACATACCCTGGGAGTGATGGAGATGGCGGCAGAATGTGCGTTTGCAGGAAAAAGGAGAACAACCAGTATGCAGAAATTAGCCATGGGGATCCATGAGCACCAGCCTGAGAATACTCGTGCCACTTGCCTTGTCCACCAGGGTTTACCAGGAGTGCAGATAGCGACTTTCAGAAGCTCCTTTGAGAACAGTTTTCCTTGTCTTCAAGTTTAGCTAAATGATTCTTCTGTAGATGTCAAACCCCGTTCCTTGCAGCAAAATTTGACTCCATAGCCCTTAGATTTTCCTGTGTGTTGAAACAATGCACAAAGCCTTCCTCTGCAGCTATCTTTCTGTGTGTCCATGAAGAATTGCCTGTTGATTCTCAAGGTCGCTACGTGGGTCCAGCTTTGCAGCCTGAATACAGTGATGGTGGCTCTTCATCTTGCTGACTACTGCAAGGAGCAGCGTTGGAATGCCAGATGGGGCTTGAAGGTGTCTGCGGATGGCCTGGACAATGCCATCACCCTGACTGTGGCCTCTCGATAATGGCTTGTGGATGCCCCATGAACTGCCCTTCCCTCTGTTGGGGGTCTGGCAGTGAGGATAAACCCTCTTCACATTGTAGGATGTGTGGGACCCAGTGGCCATCTGTCTTGCAGGTGCGAGTACACTGGGCTGGTGATGATGTGCCAGGTTTTTGGTGACTGGAATCATGTTGATGAGAGTTTGGAAACTAGAAGGAGGGAAGGAGGAGGAAGTGGAACCATCTGCCCCCGAGGTGATCGATGAAGCAGAGATGGTGGCACAGATCAGAATGAGCACTGGGGGCCCTGCAGGAGTTGGTCACCATGGCTCCTGGGTCAGGTTTCCTGCTGTGTCGCCAGCCAGCCTCGTGCTAGCGGATGCTTTGGCGGTTAGGGAGCACACGTTGCCATGGGTGTGATCAACCTAGAAATATTCCATCTGAAACCTCTCGTTCTGCAGAGCTGGTGCTACACGGCTGCAAACGGGGTAGGGGAAGCACAGTGGAATTAGGCACTGGAGTGGTTACATGTCTTGACGCTTCAACAAGGAGCTACAATAAAGAGCAAGATGGATGCTTCTTTCTATGTGTTGCTTTTATTCCGCTTCTGAAGATCCTTCCTGCCTGGGGTTTAAGGCTCACTCTCACCCTGTGCAGGTTCTGGGTGCTCCCCACCCTGGGTGGTGGAGGACACCCAGGCTGGGGGGGGGGTGCCTGGACTGGGGGTACTTTCACCCCCCACCCCCTTCTCTCAACTTGCTCTCCTGCTTTGTCAGAAGGTTGCCTTTCTGGGTTGTAGCTGCTGCGGGAACTGCCTGGAGTGTTCCTCTTAGTTAGAATCTGGTTATCACCCACACCTATCAAGAACGGCCCATTTGAAACAACCGGGCAATAACCAATGCTGACGTGGATGTGGAGAGGAAAGAACACTTTACACTACTGGTGGGAATCTAGACTGGTGCAGCCACTATGGAAAGCTGTGTGGAGGACCCTCAAGCTGCTGAGAATGGAACTGCCATTCAATCCAGCAATCCCGCTTCTGGGAGTCTACCCAAAAGACACCTAAACACTAATTCCAAAGGACACCGGTACTCGGATGTTTACTGCAGCACTATTTACAGTAGCTAGGATATGGAAACAACCCAAATGCCCCAGAACAGTCGAATGGGCCAGAAAGTTGTGGTGCACATCTACACAATGGAATATTACTCATCAATCAAAAAGGCAAACATGTCATTCACATCAACACGGATGGTGCTAGAGGGAATCATTCGTGTGAGCGGCAATAAGCCAGAGAGAAAGAAAAGAGATACTCGATGGTCTCACTTATATGAAGGACATAGGAAAACAAAGAAACAAATGGACAAGAAAAATTTAAAACTAATTGACAGCAGAACTGAAGCATGGAGCAAGAGAGGGGGAGGGATGTACAATTGGGGAGGGATGGACACAAAGTGATCAGATGATGTCATGAGTGACAAGATGGTGGGAGAACCTCAGGGTAGACGATGCAAAATAAGTAATGAAAAAGTGAGCTGCGCATGCTGGCGCGTGCCTATAATCCAAGCGCTGGGAGGCACGAGGCCCACGATCGCTTGAGTTCCTGGGTTCCTTGATTTCCTGGGTACCAAGGCAACATAGGAAGACCTGGTCTTGAAAAAGCAACTGGGCGCGGTGGCAGACGCTTGTTATCCCAGCTACCTGAGAGGCTGAGTCCGGGGATCACTTGAGTTTATGGTATCGGGACTACCCCAGGCCACATAGCCAGACCTAGTCTCAAAAAACAACAATAATAATAAAAGGAAAAGAAAGAATCTGGATGGGTTACCCCATTACCCGCCGCCAGCAGCTTTTATGGACACAGCCCTGGGTGGTCTCTTTCCTTACTCTTGGGAGCACAATGCTCACCCATCCCCAGACTGGACTGGGTACCCTCAAGTTCCCACAACCTAACGTCTCTTTCGAACTACTGAAAATGACAGCGTCTCTTGGCCATCAGTGGAGTGGTACCAGTTGGTCGAGAGTCTTGATGTTGGGGGGGGGGTGCGTTTGTCACCCCAATCTCCATTGTGCACCCTGTTGGTCACCCCAGAAGATGCTGTGGTCAGCATCATGGGTGAGGACGTCTTTAGCCGGCTGATGGCTGTGACCTGAGCAGAACTGAGAGGCTTCCTTTGCTGTGTCCCCGCTGACCTCATCACAGAAGGAGCCAGCATTTTCCAGCACGTGGAAATGGTGGTTCTGGTGGCGGGGGCCTCGAATACAGGAAAGGGAGCCTGCTTTGCTGCAGTGGTGGTAGTGGAAGCAGAGCACAGAGCATAAGGATTTTCACAGTGGCAAGTTATTCAGTGTGGGGAGCCTTGCTGTGCTTGCTACAGCTCCATCTCCCCGGAATCCCATACATACCAAAGTACAGTGAGAATTGGGGGTGTTCAATTTTTTTTTTTTCTTGATTTGAAGTTATTTTGACCTCTCCTGGGTTTTGTCATCTCCCAGTTCACACTTCATGTTTAGCCATTTGATTCTTTGACTTTAGTGTAATTGTATCAGTTATAACTAGGAGATTCTCTTAGCTGTCATTACTGTGCGCAGCATCTCACAAAAAGGAGCAAACCAGCATATTTTCTTAGACCTTCCTCCCATTTAATGATTGTGTAATGAGCAGAAATCTCTGCTTGGGCACACTTCACCTGGAACTGCAGGACAGATGAATATACTGCCTGGAGTTATTTTTGTAGGTATAAACAATGACTAATATTGCATAGCTATTTATCTACCACTGCTTCTTTTGAAGTGCAGGCTGAGTTAAAGGTTTCTTTCTGGAGATGGCATTTACATCTTCTCTCTGTGGAGAGGCAGGCTCTACTTTCTGTGCAACTTACCAGCTTGCGCTTTCGAGAGTTTGCTTCGTGTCACAGGGGTTTATCATCAGAAAAGAATAGATTTTTTTTTTCCGTAAAATTAAAAATACTGTTCTGTGGGTCTCCCTCTCCCCCCTTTCTTGAAAAAACAAAACAAAAACAAAAACCAAACTTTGGTGTCTAATCAGGTTTCCAGATGTTTGTATGTATTTATTTATTTGGATATTTATAGTGTTTTCTGTCGAGCAGTTTGCCTCCCTGGGTGCATACCAGGCATTTCGAAAACATACATGCAAAGCCACAAAGATCAAAGACCTGTGTCTTATGAACGAACTCTTTGCAGCACGTTAGGCCGAGTTCCTAAAGTGATTCATATTGAAGGAGCTGAGGGAGAGCCCTTCCTGGCCCACATTGTGCTTTAAAGAATGTTCTAGAAGGGGCTCAATCTAAACTGGACTTCTTCCTCCCTGCTGGCTAAGGGGCACTGGTCTTGAAACCCTCCTCCGGTAGGAGAAGTTCAGCTGGCTACGGAACACATAATCCTGGTATTAATGTTGCTATTGTTTCTTCCTTGAATTTTATTTCATTTTCTTTCCCCACCCTCCTTGAATGTTACTCATTCTGCCCCGTCAAATTAAAAGTATGGACTTCGTTTCCTATATTATTTTAAAAATACGTACTATGGACCAGCTAAATGGAAAACAGTAAGGCTCATTTTTTTCAGAGGGTAACAAATTAATGCCGTGGTGACTAAGACTTTGGAAGGAAGGGAGCGTGGACAGGGGCTAAGGCTGGGCAGAGGCCAGATGGACACAGGGCAGGCAAAGGCCAGTGCTCTGTTCTGAATGAGGCATTACCAGCACCATGGCCTTCTTGGATGAAGTCCTCACTTGAATGTTTGCGGGATCATGGAATCCTGGAATATCGTATCAAGTGATACTTTCTCCTGAAGGTCTCTTTGGTAGTGGGGACAGGATGAGAGAGGGGTAACATGTAGCCTTGAAAAGAAATGGTCCTTAGCTTCGTGTCTGTCTTGGTCATCCTTCTCTCGTTCATTCATGTAAGGTTTTCAGTGCAGGTTCATATCTCCTTGTGGGTATGTTTCACCCATCACCCCAGAACCCTAGTCCTCCACCACAGTATTGAAGCTCCTCTTCCCCCCTTTCCCCCTCACAGAAAGAATCAAATGCTTCAAAACTGCAGACCAGCTCTGGGTTTCACCTGTCAGGAAGAGAGTGGGATGTGCACCAACAGGGAAACTGCTTTGTATTAAATGGACACGATTTTAGGTCATCAGAGCACCATGAATATTTAATGCCAGTTAGTCATGATTTCGCACACATGATTTAATGCAAAAAAATCAAAACTTGGATCACAGGCCAATAGCTCTTCCAGAAGGTGCTGTGGGTGTTCATGTCCCACTTGGGTGAGTTATTGGGTGCAGTAGTAAGCTGGTCACTCACTCTCTCTTGAAATGTTGAGTAGTCTCTGTCCCCTCGTGCCCTAGCAGGTGGGCCACCCTTGGGGGAAGAGGTGAAAGACTCAAGGGAGCCATGTTTAACTCAAAACGTCAGGGCTTTCTCTGTCCCCCTCCTGGTCAGCCTATTTGGAGAGTACCCTTTTCCTATTGATGTGAGATTAGACTGGACTCTGAGGATTCCAGCCTTGTCATCAGCTAAGATCTTGACTTGCTGTAGGGTCCCGGAACCCTTGTTTGGGAATACCCTCTGGAGCGCTACTGTCTACCTAAACCACACCTCCCAGCTACTTGTTTTCAGTTTGCAACCATCTTTCCCCAGTAATACAGACTCCACTTTCCCTTAAGTGTTTATAAAAGTATCTGATCATAAAATTATGCCTGGAACTGTCCACGTTGACTGATGTTTCAGAAATTCATTGCATTTTGATTTTGCTAAATGTGTTTTAAAACATAGGTTGAAATTTAAGGACACAGAGTCAACACTCTCATGTTTGGAATTCTTTCAGCCCTGAACAAGGGAGCTACTTTCCTAATAGTTTTTTAATATTTTATGTTTATGAGATAAGCAGGGGCTGCAGGCTACAGTTTGTCAGCACACCTCTGCCATTGCACACATTTTTGTGTCATTTTTATTCCTCAGAAATGGGAAAGCAAATTAAATAACCTGGCCCAAATATTTTCTCTTTCTGCCGTTGGTGTTTAGGATACTGTCAGTATCTTAAGTTAGTGTGAGAGAATTACAAGGATGATTAAAATTGAGGGTATAGGGAAAGGGTGGATTGAGGGTATAGGGAAAGAAGCTTGGAGTCGTGTTTGTGTTTATAAATATACATAATGACAATTTTTATTGGAGTGTGACACTGTTGCTCCCTCTTCCTTTGGGTCTATAAGGGTGCAAGTTAGCTATCTTACAAACAACAACCCAAACAAGCTTTAAAATGGCTTAATGGCCATTCTGAACTGGCGTCTCCTGGGGGCAGGTATGCAGGGTAAATAAAGTGGGGGGATAAATCCTGAGTGCCTTGGCTCTGATGCCCTTTAAGCTTTCTTAAAAAGTGTCTTCAACAGTTCCCACGTGAAGTGCAAGGCATTTAACTGTTTTCAAGGTGAGTTCAAAAAGAGGGTAACCTAAGAACAACAACTCATGATCTCATGATGTTACCCTTTTAAAATGAAAGTTATAATGGATGTCATTCCTTACCTTCCAGAAACAAACCTTCGGGTGCTGGAGTCGGTCGAGCCTGGTTCACCAGGACTGTCCCCACACCCCTTAGATTTTAGACCCAGCCAGGCAAGTTCACATAGTCCGAGAGACCCTGCTTCTGGGAGTAATTCCTGTACGGCTTTCCCTTTGGGATGTTGCCTCCTTTGGCCCCCCCCCCCCCCAACCCACATTCTAGCCTCACCTGGAACATCATTTCCTCTTCTCCTCCCCACCAAGCTTTCGGTTTCTTTCTCATTTAAATGACTTTCAGACCCACCCGTTGTCCATGTTGTCTTTTGGAACATGTTCCCCATTCTCTGTCGGACTCTGCTAATGTGTAGCCTTTTCCATTTATAAACTCAAACCGAGTCCACCTCAACTTCCTTGCTCCATCGACCTGTTTTTCTTTGCTTTTTGTTCCAGAGAACTCTTGCTCTGGACATGCTCTGGACATGGGAAACTTTAGTTTCCCATCCTGCCCATACTGGCACCTCATCGTGATGTTCCCTTGGCATCCTGTTCTGTAGGGTATATGGTAAGCCCAGAGCACACAGAAGAGTTAGCGCTCCCGAGACATTTAAGACATTTGGATATTGGTGACTAACCGAGACAGACTCTTATGTGTGATGGGCTGTTCAGGATTCAGTTGCCTGAGAATAGGAGGCCTGAAGGGCTCCCTTTTATGTTGGTTTAAGGAGGCCTGGGTCCTTTTGTGTTGGTTTAAGGAGGCCTGGGTTCTGTGTGTATTGTTCCTTTGTATCCTGCCTTGAAAGTCATGTCAAGCTGTTGGGGAGTTGGCTCCAAGTGAGGTCAAGAATACTGATTGTGTCAAGGGTTTTTGGGCAAAATAATGGTGGTTGCATTTCTCAAAGTTGTCCATTAGTAGACAAGAATGTTTACCACATTCTGCTCGCTCCTCTCCGAGGTTTACCACATTCTGCTTGCTCCTCTCCGGGGCATCCTGCATTCTGGTCTTTGGCATCACTGAGCAGAAAGTGTCTTACTTGCACCCACCCACCCAACATTCGTCTTCTCTCTACTCTCCTTATCCTGCAGCAGGAAAGTTCTCTGTTGGGGTTTTGGACCGACTTTGGAACCTCCTGCTCCTGATGTGTACACAGGTCTTCTTAACCTCTCCTCAGGAGAGCCACATATGTGGCTCTGTGTTCGGAGTCGCATGTGCAATGAAGAAAATGAGATGGAAGAGATCGATAGCGATGTGTGAGGCTAGCCCACCGAAAGGGGTATCCTGGGAAGCATGTCCAGGTCCAACATTAATGAAGTTGTGAAGGCCCCTATGCACCCCAGCCAGGAAATGTTACAATGATGTAATGAGGAAGTAGCAAAGCATAGGTGACATACAGCAAGGAGTTTGCAGGAATGCGCGATAGCTGGAGAATTTACCTGTGGGGGCAACAGTCATTGCTATTAGGTTATTTGTCTCTTGGGACATTCCAAAGAGATTAGGAAGCTGGGTTACAGGTAAGAGACATGCTGTTGCCTACCCTCTAGTGTGCCAGAGGGGGCTCGAGTGAGAGGAGGTGTTCCTCTTATCTGTAGCTCCATCACTCCATCTGTTTCCACATTCCACACCCCAGTGAGTGGCTCAGCCTCTGCCAGCCTTTGCCCTGCCTTGGGTTTGAAGTGTCTGTAATAGAGATAAACATTCTCTTGTCACCAGGAGAAGAGGAGTGTGGCATCTTCCATCAAGATGGAAGGAGAACTGTGAAGATCCCATACTTTTAAAAGGAAATTATTTTAAGCCAGGCACGGTGGCTCATGCCTGTAAGCTTCAGCCTATGAAGCGGCCGGGGCTAGGGATCACGGTTCGAATCCCGCCTGGGGCCCATAGCAAGACCTAGTTCCAGAAAATATAAAGCTGGGCGTGGTGGCGTGCGCCTGTCATCCCAACTACCTGGGAAGCTGAGGCTGGGGATTGCTTGAGTCTGGTACCCCGGGCAACGAGAGCCTGCGGTTCCACGGGCAAAAATAGCGACACCTAGTCTCCAAAAAAAAAAAAAGGAAATTATTTTAAAACTTTTTAAAAAGAAATTATTTTAAAACTTGGGCTAAGTACATTTAACATAAAATGTACTATCTTCACCATCCTTAACCATAAGGTTCATCACACCAAGTTTATACATTTTGTGTTGCTATCACCACTATTTATCTTCTCTAACTGAAACTATAACTATTAAACATTAACAACTCTCTCCCAGTGCATCTCCATTCTGTTGGTGAATTCCACAGCTTTAGACACCCATAACAGTTGAATCATATACTATTTGTCCTTTTGTGCCTGCCTAGCTTGTTCCATCTAACATATGTCCTTGAGTTCACTTAGAAGTATGTCACTTTCCTTTTCAAGGCTGAATAATATTCCATTGTGGGTATATCACATTTTCCTTTTCCATTCCTCCAACCATGAGCCCTTGAGTTGCTTCTACCTTTGGTGGTTATAAATAAAATTGCTGTGAACCTAAATATATAAATAAGTCTTTAGGATCCTGCTTTCCCATAATTTGGGGGCATATATGCAGAGGTGGAATTTCTGAATCACATGGGGTAATTCAATTTTGTTGAACCCACCATACCATTTCCCATGGCAGCCATAGGAATTCACATTATTTATTTATTTATTTTGAGGCTTGGTCTCCCTGTGTTGCCCAGGGAACTGCAGGCTCACTTTCCCCTGGGTACCATGAACTCAAGCTACCATGGACTCAAGCCTTAGCTTCCCAGGTAGCTGAGATTACAGGAGCCCACCACCACGCCTGGCTCTTTTTTGCAATTAGGTCTCACTATGTTGCCCCGGGCAGGTCTCGAACCTGCAGACTCAAGCAATTCCTAGTCCTGACCTCGCTCTATTGGCTGTGATTAAAGGCGCACGCCATCATGTTGGGCCAGGAATTCTACATTCTTATGAAGAACACAAGTCTTCTAATTTCTCCATCCCCTTGGCCAACATTTGTTGTTTTCTGTTTTGTTTTGTTCTATGATAGCTGCATCCGAATGGGCGCCAAGAGGTGGAAACCTTTTTTTCTTGAGTCAGTACATCCTGGAGGGAGTCTGAGCACAGCTTTGGGTCTCAGGAAAGGGGTCCCCTCAGGGCAGTTGAGCAACACCTCCTTGCAGATGTGCTGGTGGGCAGGTCCCAGGGTCAAACTCCCCTGCTACGCCTCTCCTCCTGTCACCTTTGCTTTCTCTGCTTCCTTTTGTTAGACCTGCACTTGAGAGTCAGATCAGATGAAACCAGGTTTAGTGTTTTTTACAGTTTCCCAACTCCCTTCCTGTTTTCTCCTTGGCAGGCCTGACATGAGAAGTCTTTTTCAAGTAGTAAATTAATTTCGGTGGCAAACTCCCCACCTGACTCTTGTTAGTCAGCACGGCTCGGCTGCTTTGCAACGTCCACAATAGTGCTCATAGCCTGCCATTTTGGGGCCGGGAAGAAGCAAAAGGAAAGAGATATGGGGCATAGTTCCTTATTTGTATTTATTGACCACCCATGGGGAAACGGGACATGCTGTGTGCCAGTTTATATGGCTAAAACATGTGATGGTGGAACACAGGGCAAGACAGGCCCAGTGACCCAGCTGGCATGGAAATGCCTCCTCCTTCACCACCAATTTGTTTGCCCCTCTCCCGCCATGCACCTGTGTGTGTCTTGTGGAATACAGTCAGTCTCTAATGAGTCTGTCCATGTGAAGCTTGAGCTACAGTGTTCTTTCTGTACTCCTGAAATGTTTCGTTCCCATCAGCACTTCTCGTGAATACATCTTACTTTGAGGTGCCACCTGGTTTTGGTTTTTGTTTTTTTGAGACTAGGTCTCGCTATTTTTGTCCGTGGAACCGCACGCTCTTGTTGCCTGGGGTACCACAGACTCAGGCGATTCCCAACCTCAGCTTCCCAGGTAGCTGGAATTACAGGTGCGCGCCCCCACACCCAGCTATCTTTTTTTTTTTTTTTTGGAACTAGGTCTCGCTACGTTGCCCCAGGCGGGACTTGAACCACAATCCCTACCCCCGGCCGCTTCATAGACTGAAGCTGACAGGCATGAGCCACCGTGCCCGGCTGAGGCACCACTTGGATGGATTGCAAAATGGCTGATACTTGCCGGGAAATTTGTTTTGCAGTGGCGTGTTTGTGTAAGATACAGAGTGATTGGTCTCCCCCCCCCCAAGTCCTTAGATGTGAGTGACTGAGAGGAGAGAGCAGCACCCTCACTGTTGGGGTCTCCTTATACAAAGTGTGGGTTTCGTGGCAGGGGTGTTGCAAAACCAGTTCAGCATCCGCAGTGAGACTCAGCTCTTACTTTGTTGCCTACTGTGTTAAGCCTGTGCATTGCTTGGCTCATAGTTTATATATTTTCCGAAACAGTAAATAAACACGAAGGAAGGAATCATGTACTCATTGTCACAGCCTGCATCCGAATTCAATATTTTATATCCAGGGAGACTCCATCAAAGTGAATCTCTATTTCCTATTGCTCAGTAAGTGAACAAAGTTGAAATACATTTTGCTAATACATTTTTAACTTTTTCAGAGAAACATTGTCGTCTGTACTTAGCTTTGGTCTCTCATAAGTTATTCAATTTTGGGGGGTGGGAATTGACGCGTAGCTCCTCTTTTCAAGATTGAATTTTTAGAGGGCTTGGCACGGTGACTCGTGCCTGTAAGCTTCAGCCTATGAAGCGGCTGGGGCTAGGGATCGTGGTTCGAGTCCCACCTGGGGCCTGTAGTGAGACCTAGTTCCCAAAAATAGCTGGGCATGGTGGTATGTGCCTGTAATCCCACCTACCTGAGGCTGGGGATCGTTTGAGTCTGTGGTACCCCGGGCAACGAGAGCCTGTGGTTCCACAGGCAAAAACAGCGAGACC
>PVHY01023597.1:0-20749 GCA_004024945.1 Uropsilus gracilis
TATATGCAATATTTCTGAGAGTTTAACTTTTTGTGAAAAAATTATCAATCATATTGGTATAATAAAGCAAGTTTTTAACCTCCTTTCTGAGAATAGCCAGAAACTAGCATATAACGAAGTCAGTGAAGCTGAATTTCATGAACACTTTTCCCCTTATTTTACATGGGACACACAAGTACCACTGACACAGTTCAAGGAATTTTGAGGCTGAAGAAAATTATATCTTACTAATAGGAGTTCTATATTTGTCCATGGGATCACATAGTATTTTATTTGGAGAATATACAGATCTGGCTTGTCAAAGCATCAGCTGCCTCTGCTGTAGCATTTGTATTATTAGGGAAGGATTTTGATGTTTTCTGTCTAAAGATATTTGGTTTGCATCCTAGGATATTCTCAGACTCCAGGAAAGATTTATAAATATGCTCTGAACAACTGAAAGGACTCTGTCTTAAAATTGTCATTAAATATGTTTAGGTCACTGTAAAAGATTAGTGACTAAAAGATGTGCCAGATTCTACTTCAATTAAAAATAACTCATTAAACAAAAAAAAAAATTCCGTTAATAGCAAGTCACTAATTGCTCAGTAGCAGCATTTAAATGAAGCAGATTATGGCTATATATTCATATATGTATCTAATTTTTTTTTTATAAAAATAGTCTACTATGCCATGGATATACCAGAAATGCCCTGTATATGCACTGATTCTTTTTTCCCTCTTTTCCTCTAAATTCTACAAAGGCAGAAATTTGTTCCCATGTGCTGTATTTTGGGACAGTCACACCCAGTGGTCAGATTAAATAATTTTTCCAGATGTTGTTAATATGTCCATACAGGACTTGGAGGAAACTTCATAATACTTAGCTCTCTTCCAATGGAAAAGTTATTTGTAACAAATGTGCAAAAAGATCTCTGGGAAGCTTACTTGATGAAGGAAGTTCTCCCTTCTTTTCTAGTCTTGATTTGTATGCATTTTCTGTAGTTCTTGGCCACTTGGGGTCACGAGGTTGTTGCTGACTTTCCTCCTGACTGATGTGCTCAGCACTGGTTGCTGAGAAAAGAACACACTGTGTGCAACCTGGGGGTGAAGGCCACTCTCTGTGCTGGCAGTGTTTCTAATTAGGTAAGTTCCACTTTCTCTCCATAACTAGGCCTGAATGGAGTGTAGTTTATTTCCTCTTTATATCCATGAGATGCTGCCTTTCCTCTGCCACCTCCTTGCCCCCACAATGTCTCACACTTCGCAATAAGAACCTTAATAACCAGGATAAAAACCTTTCCCTAAGTGAATATTAGAATCGTAGGTCACTGCACTTCCACAGCATGCCTGTGGTCCCAGACCTGCCCCTGTGGCTCTGAAACAAGCTACCCATGATTATTTTGGAAGATGATGGGTGAATTGAATTGACCACAGGTAGTGTTTCGCTGTTGGTTCTGCAAGGAGACTTTAAGAGGTTTTAAGTGTATCTGACAATTACCCTAAAATGCTACTCAATGTAATGATGTGTTGGGAAATGGAAAATGCTGAGGGGGTCCTTTAGCAATCATATCCTGATAGTGTTCTTTCTGTGGATTATAGTTTTTTTTGCCTTTCCTCTTTATAGTAATATATAGAAGTAAATGTAATAACTTTTCACAGCAATGGTAAATTCATATTCAGATGAGAACAGGTCCTTTTCAACTTTAAACAATGAGATAAATTATCTGAGGGGAGTTTTGAAGCTTCTAGGAGGTTTTCATGAATAAATTCCAGGAGGTGTAGATTTTTTTTCCAACAAAGGCAGCTTTTGAGCTTATAAATGCACATAGTGTAAACAAGTTTCCACAATTCCTCACAATTCTCTGTCATTATTACTTTGGAGAAGATGTAACAGTGAATTTAAAACTTAGTTCTCTTGCAAAGCTGTCCATCTTGATTAGACCTTTTTAATTATTCAAGACTGTCTCCAAGTCTGAAAATCAGCAACTTTCTTTTTGAGATAACATTAGCTTAAAACACTATATATGATTTAGAGGTATATGACCAAACATTTCAGTCATACAGAGCCATCCTATACCCACCACCAAAGGACTCACAATTTTCTGTCTCTATAACCCAAAATTCAGTAACTGCTAAGGAGGCTGATCCAAAGTCTTAATTGCTTGAAAATAAAGTCTTCTAGATTTCATCTTCGTTTTTTTCCCAAAAAGAGATTGATGTTTGAAAAATTGTTAAGTGTTTATATTTAAACAAGCATAAAGTTCTATTTTATTGTATATGAATTAATGATGCATTGGAATTACTTTTTGCCCAAAGGAGTAGTGTTATTACTATTGGATAAATAATCTTATTATTTTTAATCACTAATATAAAATTAACTATGTGGTCAGATGCCTGTCTGGAATATCTAACTCAATTTTCCTCTTACTTAGTTTAAATCAGTTTTAAAAACAATAAACCATGCCAAGTAGTTTTACTTTCCTTAAATATCATTTAAAAATGTTTTTCCATTTTCTGAAATATGATCAAATATAGTATGAAAGGACATTTAAGTCCCTCTCCCCCTTAAAATTTAAATAAAATCTGTAGAGATTTCCTTCTTTGTTTGCTCTTACAATTTTGTGCTGAATCCCATAGACCACAGTATTTACTAAATCAGATCTTCAGAATAATCCATTGTTTACCAAGGCATGAAAATACGGTGTCCACAGCTAAAGGTATTGCTTACTGAAGGGAAGCACCATGAAAACAGTGCAGTACAGTTACAAAGGATTATTTATATCACATGAAGAAAAGCTTCTCATTAGATTATTGCATTTGTGATTTTTTTTCCTGAACAGTAGTTAGGGAGAATTAGTGCGTTGGAATACAACTATAAGTTCAGTAGCATATATTGTTTGTCAATAGCCAAATCAGTTTTTTTTTATGTTGCCAAACATCCATAAGAGATTGCATTGTTAAACCAAGAACTTGTCAGTCTTCCAAAATCAAAGTGACAAAAGTTTCTAAATGCACAAGTCACACACACACACACATGTATATACTATAAGTGCAACCTGACACACACATATATGTATATATACTATACTTGCAACCTGGGGTTATATACATACATATATATGTATATGTATATGTATATATATATATATATATATATATATATATACACAAGTATATGCATGTGTGTATGTGTATGTATTAATGTGAACCAGCCTGGTGAAATATTCAATTTTTTCATTTTTGATTGTCTTCCTGTTAAATGATAATTATCACTAAGATTTATTGAACATTTACCATGTCAGGAATGGCTTAAGGGCTCTCCAAGCATTATCAATTTATTTACACCTACTCAAACTTACTTGTATGGCATAAT
Source organism: Uropsilus gracilis (assembly GCA_004024945.1). Taxonomy (NCBI): domain Eukaryota; kingdom Metazoa; phylum Chordata; class Mammalia; order Eulipotyphla; family Talpidae; genus Uropsilus; species Uropsilus gracilis. The sequence continues at coordinate 3,356 of PVHY01023597.1, forward strand.
TGTTATTCTCTTATGTAGCTGGGACATTTGACTTGTTAGCAATTTACATGGAAATGAAAAAAATCTTTGCCCTGCTCCCAAGTAATCAATATTGGTCTCTCTTTTACTTTCCTTGTTCATACATGACATTACTTCTATTACCTTTCCTTGTAAAAGCATTTGCTCCCAAAGTCCACTGCCCAAACAAACTATCGTATTAATGCTCTTGTTCTTTCATTCCTCTTCCTCCTTTCTCCATCTCTCATGACCCACTAGCAGCAGTGCTGACTCTTCTGACTAATCAATAGATATTTTTGACTAAGGCACAGTCACTATTCAGCTTGTCATTATTGGATAATATTGCCTTGGAATTGTCATAGGCCAGGATTTTAAATGAGAAAAGAGGAAATCTTGATTTGTCTGTAAAATTTCTGACATATAAATTATGGTTCAAATTCTGAGAAAAAAATGTGAAAATTCAAAAAAAAATTATATGGTCTTTTTGGGTACATCTAGGTCCAAATTTAGATTTTTCTATTTAAACTCCATTCAGTGCTTACATCATTATTTATGCTTGTAAGTTCTTTAAAAACAACTGCTACTTTTATAATTAGAAAACCTTCAATGCAGCCAGTTACAAATCTTGAAAATTTTAAAGAAAAACTACAAGGTATTACAAATGTTACTGTCCCCAGTAATTAAAAAATTAATTTAAAACAAAAGTCCCTATTGTAAGACTTTTGGCCTTCATATTCTGCTTCTTGAATCATATTTTCTAATTATTGTTTTTATTCATTTCAGAACATTTTTTGAACACTAAAAGTTTATTTAATGCAATGGCAATCCTTTATCTTTAAAACTTTTGAAAGTAATATTTTTAAAATTTTCTTATATTGTTCATTTCTGTATAATATTTGTGATCTTTTAAAAGATAAAGGCAAAGAGAACCAAAGACTCAGTGATTATGATTCTATTTGATATTTGGTCCACTCAGAAAAAAATGTTGAGATAAATCTTTGCAAGTGCAGGCATTCCATGACTTCAGTGTCTCTTCTGCCAACTGAAGGACTCGCTTACTCTTAGTAATTTTAATCCTCCCTCAGCTGCATCTAGGAGGTCTTAAAATAATGGTATAAATAACATTTATAAGGAGACTAATGCTAATTTTTATTAAGATTCCCACACAGAGCCTGCTATATCTAATCCTCTAGGAGTTCTCACGTCTGAACTGGAGAGGCTGATAGGACTGTTTGATTCTTACCTTGTGTTTCAGTCAGCTTTGGCTGATGTCACAGATTACTATAGTTTGGGTGACTTAAACATCAGTTATTTCTCACAGCTCTGGAAGCTGGATATCTGAGATCAAGGTGTCAGTGGATCAGGTTCCTGATGAAAATATCCTCCAACTTTCCAGCCATTGTTTCTTGCTCTATCTTTACATGCATGAAAGAACTCTCATTCTTTTGTCCCCTATCTGGCACCAATTCCATTTTGGATGATCTACCTTCACAACATTATCAAAACCCAATAATCATTACATTGAATTTAGGACTTCAAAATATGAATCCAAAGGTGGGGAAAGGACACACTTTTAGTTCACAGCCTTTCTATTGGAAACTATGGAGACATTATTGAATTTAATTGCCGTGTAAATGCAGGCAAGTTATTCAAATTCTCCATCTCAGTTCCCTCATCTGCAGAGTGGGTACAATAACAACCCTGCCTTGTAGGGTTGTTGTGAGTACTGAAGGACTTAATCAACAAAAAAATAGTGTTAGAATAGTGGCTTTCCAGGTTAGTATTTAACAAATCCAACTATATGCCACACATCAGAGATTGCATCTCTCTTAATCTTTTTGTGTAGCTGGGGCAACCAATTATTGTAATTGTGGCAAAATATTGCTTTTGGTAGAGACCTCTAAGTCAATGTTTGCAACCTGGGTGGAATGAGAATTTTCTGTTTAAGTTATCCTGTTTAAGTTTACAGGAACATTATAAGTGCTAGATCTTTTTCATGGGCTCTCATCCAAGTTGTTATGTTGAATAATTAGGCAAGTCTTCTTTAAGATTTGCCCACTCAAAGAGCTTGAATTCCAACCCAGTCTTGAGAGGGAGGACAACTTGGTTGCAGTATGTATGGGTATCCAGGCCTGAAACCTCAAGGCCTAATAGCAGACTTGGAAGACTTGGCCTCAGAGCAGACTTGGAAGACTTTTTGCAGTACCTAAGGAGAGGGAGGAGGAGGGTATGACGTGAGAAAAAGGACTGGATGTTAGAGAAAAGAACACGTGTATAACATGTCCCATCAGAAGACTTTTCTCCAGCAAGCGATCCCACAAGGCAGCTATTCATAAGTTATTTAGGCTGTCTCATTAGTAACTAGAAAATACAAGTGGTGCTACTGATTTTCAACATCTTTGATTTCTTTGGCAATTGAAGTTTTCTTTGTCATTTACCACAGGGGTTCTTTTAATAAGTGTGCCTCTGACTTATTTAAAAGCTGGAATGCAAATGAAGCATATTTAAAGAGACAGAAGCACCATTCTTTTAAAAAATGTCCTAAAAAGACCTTACAAAATAAAGTGAATATCAGAAACTCTTCTTTAAAAAACTTAACTTTTCGAGAATTATGCTAAATGACACCATTCCCAATGAGTTTCTGTAAGTTCACAGATTCTATGCAGTACCATAATTTGGTCATTATCCTTATCTCTGGGGTACAAAAGAATAAGATGGGAGAGTTTGGAAATTTATTTCTTTCACTCTCCAAATAGATAACTTTGAGGAAAAGATAATTGAGAATTGCAATTGCAGCCTCAGAGTTTGAAATAACTGGTTAAATTATTGTGGAGTTAGGGAAAGGTTGAAGAGACATTATTCTTCAACATACAGCCTCAGTTCATAAGGGCTGTGCTTGAAAGAATGCACCTCTATGAAAATGAAGGCTCTCAGACTATGTGAACATTGTACATTGAAGAAGACTAAAGAGATAGGACAACTAAAGCAATATCAGACACTAAACTGGATCTGGTAGTGGAAGAAAAAAATGCTATACAGGTCATTATTGGGTCAATTGTAAAAAGTGGAATAAGGATAACAGAATAGCTAAAAAAATTTCTCCTATTAATATATAATTATAGTGCATTTATAATTGTATGTATGAACATATTCTTTTTTAGAAAATTCTAACGATACATGGTGTATGCAGCTTTCAAATAATATGGAAAATGTATTTTTTGTACATAATTGGATATATGGAATATATATACATATGCACTATGCACTTACATGTATATATATAAATACCTGCATGTGTACGTACACATAGCTCTAGTTCATTCAGGCTACTATGTAAATTGATTTATAAACTAAAAACTTTTTTTTCTCATACTTTTGAAATCTTGCAAGTCCAAGATAATGGCACTGTCAGATCTATGTGTGGCAAGAGCCCCCTTCTCACTGCAATGACACCTGGTGGAAGGGGCAAGGGATCTTTCTGAAGCTTCTTTGATAAAGAACTAATCATCCCAAAGGCCCAGCCTCTTAGTCCTTCTGTGGGGTAAATTAATTATTGTTGCTCTTCTTCCATTAGTCTCTAAGACCAGCACCTGTCATAGAGACGCTCAATGATTGTCTGTCCCTGTGGGTGTGCGCATGTGTAAGCATGCATACTCTTGCTTGGAAGGCCTTGGAAGGAGGGGTTAAAAGGGCAGCATCACCCTGGAGAGAGGTGAGTATAGAGAGGAGAGTGTAAGAAGAACACAAAGGAGAATTAGAACTCCAGATAGAAACTCAAGTGGCTCTTTCATTGCTGCCTGTTTTTCACCCTGTTCATTGTAAAAATTCTATGAAGTAATGCCAAGGACTCTGACATTCGATAGCTGCTAGAAACAATGATGAACCTACCCAGTTTGGTTTCATTTTGGGGATTAGGATTTCATCATTTGTGGGGACACAAACATTCAAACCATAGTTTGTGTATGTTTATATATGTATGTGCATGAGAACAAAAAATGAAGTAAATGCTATAAAATGTTATCAGTAGGTAATCTGGCTGAAGGCTATACATGTGTTCTGTGTGCTATTCTTACTCTTTAAACTTATCTGTGTTAAATTATTCTAAATAAAAAATTGAAAAGCTAAGAGCTTAGCATAACTAAGGAAAGTTAGGACTTTCCAGTTTTCAGCATCCCTTTACTGAGATGGCCTGGGGGTAGAGTAACACATCTGTTGTGGGTGACTTGTTTAAGAAAACACTATAGGTAGAAAGCAAACTTTACTGGTCACTGTAACAAAGGACACTTAAACACACAAAAGCAATTGGATGGTGGGGGTTTTGTTGGGAACAACTGACCAAACTTACTTCATTTTGTTTAAAACCTCCATGTTGAAACCAGTGTCCTCTCCCTGTCCTCAGTAGAAGGTACCTGCCGTGGCTGACTGACCTGACATCCTGTTTCTGCCTCCCCTTATTCCTAGTTGTTTCTGACAACCATCTTGTCCTCCTGATAGATGATGGATGCCAGCATTGTTCTCCTGATAGATGATGGATGTCAGCATTACTGTAAGTTATGGGAATGCATCCCACCATTATGGGAATGTGGGAACATGTCCTCTAGTTATGAGAACATGTCCTACACTTGCTTGCTTGCTTCACAATAGGGGGAGTTGGTGGTTTTGCCCTATAAAAGTTTGTAACAGAGACTGCTTGGGGTCTGTCTTGCCTAACTGGCTTGGGGACCCTGGTGAACCAGTAATAAACCTGCAGCTTTAAACTTCAGTTGGAGTCCCTGTGTCTTGTTGAGCGGCCCACGAGTCACAACAGATTTCTCTTTTTTTCTTTTACAAAGTACCTGGGACTCAGAAACCCTTCTGTACAGGTTAGCTAGCGGTAGAGCTAATATTTAAACTGATATCTGTCATACCTCAGAGACTTTAATCACCACATTATTCAATCTTTTAATGGATCTTGTCAGGAAGGGGGTCATGTGATGCTAACAGTTCCTTCTAAGGTCTGTTGACAGTTCTTGGGCTGGGTCAAAAGCAACGCATTAGGAATATCTACCTTGACTTTGGCTGTTGCAGACATAAGTATACTTGAAATCAACAACAAAGTTTCCCTGACACAGCCCAGGGAGCAGTTTGTTGGATTGCCTAGCACTGAATGCCAACAGAGGCAATTATATCTCTCACATGACCCCATGTATCTCTCCAGCTCCCTTTGCTTTTTGTTGTGTAGACATGCACTGGGAGTGTGAGAAGTTATTTGGGAGTCAAGGTACTATAGAATGAATGGAAAACTCCTGTCTATGTGGAAGCCATTGTGGAGTTGTTGGTATTATTCTTATTTTGTGAGTTCGGCAATGCTGCGATTTCAGTTTTCTTTTTCATAGACAGGAATGCCCAAATTTAAGTGGATAATTGCATTTTAGAGATTACCTTATTATTAAACTAAAACTGAAACTCATCGAAGTCCAGGCTGGAAAAAAATAGTTGGCCAAACCAACAAACCAGTAGAGATATGTAGTTCACTAAAAATTCCTTCGTATAAAGTTCTAGGAAGCAGTTAAAACTTTCTTGGCTTTAATTTTCTTATTTTTCAAGGTTGGATTTTTAGATCTTTGTGTGTACTTTATACATCTTGTATTAAATGAAATGAAAATTTTCCCGAAGAACATATAAAAAAAATCATTATAGGTAATTCCCCGTATACATAAACTGCAACTGTCTTATCTTTGCTTTGTTTGCTGTTTCTTTAGTTATGTTTATTGCTGTTAGTGGCAAAGGTTATACAGTATTGTGATAAGTAATGTTTGAATGTATTCAGCCTATACATTGGGTCAGATACTGTTATATCACGACTTAATCCCTATCCTTGTAGTGCTCAAAATCCAAAGAGAGGAAACAGGAAATAACCAGTAAGAGCAGTAGCTACAGTCTCTGGCAGGCAGGTTGGTCACTTCTCTTTCGTTCCAATGAAGGTACTTACTTCAATAAAAGGACACACCATGCGTAAGCACTTGCTTCTCAGGAATGGGGGTTGGGAGGGGACTTGGAAAAGTCAGTGGAGGAAACTGACTTAATGGGTAAAATGTTCTGCCAGGTTGGTGGTAAATGCCCTCAGAGGATAGCAGTCCTCTGAGAAGAGCTTCCAGGACATGGAGTATTCCTCATCTGGAGCAACAAAGCTATTGGAGAATAGTTGTCATCAAAATTGGTGTTCTGGTGGGGCACTGTTCATTGTAAGCCAATTAAATTGGATTTGACAGATAAAGAATACCTCTGAGAACTTTATATTGGAGTTGTTTCTCTGTTCCTTGAGAGCAGAGAAAAAAAGAGTGCTGAAAGGAGAAGCATATTTCTCAGGGTATAATTTTCATTTTCAGAGCTAGAGTAAGTAACATATAGAGGACAGTAAAACACAGCCAATTTTTGCCTCCAAAAAAGGTCTAACTAGTTCAACAAAGTAAAAAGTGATTTTTTACATGTGTACTCCATGTGGGGAAGTATTAGGTGGAGCTCTTGCTAGAACTTTACTTAGATGCTTACTTGATATATATGCAGAAATGTGGTTTTTGATGTATGGTTCATCATCCAAAAAAACGACTGTATTTGGCTTCTTAAAAGGCAGTCATGTGTGGAGATGAGTGGAGGAAATTGTAAGTCATCTCTTTGGTTATTTTTAACTTAATTGATAGGATCATGAGCTGAATTCAGAGACTATTTAGGCCAACATTTTCTGAGAAATTCACCAGATGTTTGGTGATTCTATACAAGCACACCTGAAGTGGATTTGAGCAGTCATTACAGCCTGAATCCAAAACTATTCTTTAACATCTCTAATTTTTCTTTAAAAATCTCTTAAGACTAAAGAGTAATAATGTTTAGAAGGTGAACTGACCATGGTTCAATCAGTGAACCTAGGTCTCTATGATGCCAGTCCCAAATAAACTTCCACCTGGTATAGTCTTAGGATTATCTTACACGACAGGAGAAATTGTCTAATACTGAAAATGGAAATAGTCATCCAGACAGGCCCAACCACCGCTGAAATAGACCGCTTTTTAAAATAAGTGTGTTTCATTTCTGGACCTACAATAAACCAGAACAATGTGATCGCTTAAATTCAACAGCTAGTTTACTTCCTGAGAAACTCTTTGCTTTTCTTCTCTTCAACCTGATATAGGAGATATTACAGAAAACAACTAAGGAAAATTCATCATACCAGACTTAATCACTTGTGAAGAGTAAGGTGTTATTGCCAAGTTTACAGCTGTATAATTGCCCTGAATATACCTGTGTCCCCAGTGAGAGTCACCAGGTACTTTAGAGTTCATGAGGATGTAGGGGAGCAAAACGATCTTTTCCACCTAAAGTTTTTAGTTTGGACTCTTTAATAATAATAATAATAAAGGTAGATTAGCAAGAGAAAAACTGTTAATATGTTCAGGGCACATGTAAAGAGAAACAAAGCAATTCAAAATGTCATTTTGAATTTCAGCTTATATAGCATCTTCAATAGACTAACAAATCTGTAGAGAAGTGACAGGACAAAGAAAAGCCATTTTAGGGTCACAAATCATGATAGAATAAATACATGAGTGAAGAATAACAGAGTAAACTTTATTTACATATTTCTCTTGTAGTTTCTGGGTTGATCAGTGTTTATCTCCAGTAAAAGGAAATTTTCTTAATTTGACTTTAGGTGGAAAAGGGGAGTTTTATCTGCATTTTAACTGCTACTTCTTAATTGCCTTCATCTGAAAATAACATTTATGTCAAAGAGGAGTATTTTGTGGTGACATATTCTTGTTTTCTTCAAGAAATTAACAAGTTTTAACTGGTGGTCCTTTAATCAGAGCGTTCCTCTTTTACACCCCTTTTTCCCTCTTTCTTTTATGCCCTACCTGCCACCCAATAACTAAAGTATTCTTAAGGTACTAGAGAGTCAACAATAAAATAGTTCCATGCATTTTTTTCACTTTCTATTTGAAATTATAATATGTTTACAGAAGATTTTCAGAGACATCAGAAAAATCTGTGTCCACCCAACTTTTCCTAATATTAGTCATCCTATATATTGCTGTTATGAATTTCTTCTTGTATATTTAATATTTTTTTTTTTACAGTTGGGGGTCTTGTGGAAAAGAGGAGAAACTGAGGTAAAATGTTTTATGTTTAAAAGTGGACACATCTTTCCCTTCATCAGGCCTCTATTATGGATATTGGAGTTTATCTGGGAGCAGTTGGCCTGGTTTGAGGTTTGTTGTTGCTAAGTCAGTACTCCACAGGTCTCATATTTCTTAGGGATGCTTTTTATGGTAGGAGTTCATTTGGAGGGCAGTGTTCAAATGTCCCATACACTTTAAGTTCTTCCATTTCTACTTTGCCTCAGAGTGGCTGTTTTTAAACATTCTTCTTCTCTGATATCCTTTTCCTCAATATTTTTTCTGACTTCTTATTTGAACCATTTTTTTTTTAAATTGTAGAGTATCATAGGAAAGAAAATTCTCATTGTGATACAGGGTATTGAGGCAGTTAAAAATTGTATTGGTACCGAGCTGCCTGGCTAGCTCAGTTGGTAGAGCATGACGTTCTTCATCTCAGGGTTCCCCACATTAGAAATTAAAAATAGTATGGGCACAAAAATACCCTGGTGGCCAGAGTCTGAAAGAAAACCCCCTGAGAGAGAAAATGGGAAGACAGAAAATGGAGGATAAAAGAGAGAGGTGAAAAGAGGAGATGAGAATGGTGGTCTGAGAGAACAGACCCACATGGCCTGGCCAGGGGAAGCCCCCTGGAAGAGTGAACTGGAGGTGGCAAGGAGGCACATGGTGGGAGAGTGGCCGGCAGAGACCTATCAAGTTGGATGCCAGAATGGCAGGCTGGGGGTGACCAGGGGCTGCTGAGGGCAGGCCTGGTGGATTTGGCCAGACATCGCTGAAGGCAAGCCGGCAAAAAAAATGCCTGGAGCCGAATAAGGTGGCATATTTGGAAAGCTGATGTGGGATCAACATTTTGTTGAATCAGTTTGAAGAGTCTGGGAGAAGCAGAGCAGCATGGCACGCTGGAGAGAGAGAAGAAGACATCGGAGGAAGACTGGACTTTCTCAGAGTGCCTGCCTCAGGTTTGGAGTGGCAAAGGGGCACCCACCACTTAGTCATGTGTTTGGGACTTTTGGACTAACCGGTACTTGGGGCAAAATAACTGGCCACTTGTGACATTAAGGACTTTTCTTTTTCCTGGTTAATTTCCCTTGTTAATTAAACCCTGTTGTTTAAACTGCTTTTGTCTGGCAACTGCTACACGTGGGTGATGTGGACCTGTGGCTTGTTGGTTATAGGCTTCTCCCCTTTTGCACCCCTATTTCAATTGTTATTATATTTAGTAACATCTGCTTAGTATCTTGGTACTATGACCTTCTCAATTCTCCTGCTCATCCCAGGCTGTACCTTTGACATAGTATGTATTTCTGCCCCAAAATAGGATTATAAAGTTTTCTTTTTCTATTTTCTGCCACCAGCTGTAAAGCATGCTCATCTGTTCTCTGTGGAGAGTATCACTATTACTCTTTCCTTTACCAAAGATTAAGATTTATTCAGTAAGGGTGACGGGTGAAGCAGAGGTGTTCTGTTCCTCACACATGGCTGATTTTCCCCACCACTAAGTTTGCTTCACATGGATATTTCATAAGAAAACTTCCTGTTTAGTGTGGGCATCTGGTAATGTTTGTGGAGAAAAAAGGCCTGAAGGGAATGTGCTGTTCTGATTGCTGTAGTGGGATTTCATGCTATTCCCCTTTCTTGCTTTGACCTTCATCAATTTATCAATTACTCTAGCTCAAATCTCATAGGTAATTAGTTGCTTTCAATCCAGGTAATAAGTGAATGCTTACATACCTCTCTCAGTGGGTACCTGGTTCTCAGATTTCAAACCAGTTAGTCCTTCTACAACTACAGTTTTCTCATTAATTCACGATATCCTCATGAACTTGAAGCTCGTTTAACTCTTTAATTGTAATACTAGGAATGATCTCCCCAAACTTGCCAGATAAAATACAAGACACCCAATTAAATATGAATTCCTGATAAACAATTTTTTTAGTGTAAGCAAATCCCACACAAGATTTAAATTTAACCAGGTATTCTACACTTTTATTTGCTAAAACTGGGGGAAAATGATTGATCTACATCCTGATAGGGAAATCAAATTTCATCAACTTCTTATGTGTGTGATCCTATCCTCATCACCATTTGTACTGCAACCATGCTCCATTACCAGTTGTAGGAGTGACATCAGGCTCACCAATCTGTGTATGTTCTTTCATGGTTGAGCAGTCAAATAGATATATCACGCAGGGCAGGGCAGGGCCAGGGCCAGGGCCAGGAGTCTGGGAGGCAGGGAAGCCGCTAGCCCCCCAGGAATCTTCATGCTCTTTTTTTGGGCTCTCTCTCTGGCATTCTCTCCATGATCTCTCACGTCTCATGCTTATTCTCAAGCTCTTTGTGTCCCTTTATCTCCTCTCTCCAAGGCCCAGGTATGCACACACACATACATGCACACCTACGGAATGGCAAAATCGTGAGGGAAGATGCAAATCCCAGGTGCTAGTTACAAGTTAATGTAGAAAAAAGCCTAATTCATTTACCCTACAGTGTGTGAAGTCTCATCACAAGCAAGTTTTATGTTCAAAGAACATTTTAAAATAAAAAACATTTTTTAAATGAGAGCTGAAATGTAATAATAAACACAAAGGAGTCAAGTAATTTCAGTGGAGAGGATATTTTCTTAGATTTTTTTTTTGCCTTTTTGCTAGCCTTTTAATCATATCCTATAAGCAGAACTAAAATTTATATCTAGTGAACATTATTTTTATTCATCTTTCAGTGATAGGATTTTTTCTTGCTTTAGGACTTGGAATTGTGTAAAAAGTTATTAATAGGTATGGGTAGTAATGAGAAAAGGTTATATAATATTCTTGAGAAAAATTTGTACACTTTTAACTTATGGTTTCATACATTCACGTATCTTCAAAGATCTAAGATGAGGCAGACGAAGGGAAATTATTGAATGTTACTTCTGTCTACCAATGTCTCATCTGACATACTGGATTGTGCTAAGTGTAATGGAAGTGTGTCAGCAGGCTAGTATTGTCAGAATGGAACATATCTATTTTGGTCAAAGAGATACTTATTTTAGAAATAGCTGTAGAGAGCTATCATCTGCATGAATCAATGACCTATTTGCATTTTTATTTATTTCTATATTTGACACTGCTATCCATTACAGCCATTGCATTTTTCTTGAACTTTCAGAGTACAACAGACACACTGTGAAGCAGAACTTGAACAATCTATCAGTATAGACAGCTACTTATTATTTTTAGTTGTGTTTCTTATCCTGAAAAATTTTCAAAGTTATGTCCTTATATGCCAAAAAGACATCTCTTTTGATGTATTTTAATAAACTAACATGTAGTGGTTGAGTCATCAAAACAAAGGATGTCCATAGAAACAAAAAGATGTAACCTAATTCTATCATCCTTTGTTTCTTCTTTAAGATGGAGAGTTAGAAAAATATACCTGGCAGACTGGTGTTGATCTTCTAGACGAGGTTTTATTAGAACACATCACACCTATTTTTTTTTTTTTACATGTTGTCTCTGTTTTCATTCACAAGAGCAGGAGTTGAGCAGTTGTGACAGAGATCCTATGATTTACAAGTCACATTTAGTGTCTGGCCCTTTAAGAAAAAGTTTGCTGTTTTTGACAAGGACAAAGAAAGATAAGAAATGAACAAATTTATACATGAACACAGGCTGTTGTGTGATTCATCTAGTTTCCACAGCAAAGTTGTTGCTATGTGAAAACTACTTATTTATACTTAAATTCTTCAGAAAGCCCAAAGTTATTCTGAAAGACCCAAGGGTAATTTCAATAGCCTCTTTAGGCAGTTTGGAAAATCTCCCCAATTTTCTCTTCTACTTTCCTCCCTCATTAGTCCTGGGATAAAAACCAAGTAGGACTGAGGGCCAATCAACTTGGTTTTGGGATAAAAACCAAGCAGAGATGAGAGTGAGAATTAAAAGTTTTATCTCAGCATGAACTCAGGGGGAGAAAGTGAAAACCATATAATCCAACAATTACATTTTATTTAGGAGTCTTTTATTATTCTTGGAAAGTTTGCCAATGATTTGAAGTGAAAGCTTCACTAATTTTCTTTCTAAATTAAGAAATTTCAAAAGAACTATCACTTTTTCCTCTTAAAAACTAGATATGTGGAATTTCTTGACAGATCATTTATAAAACAGTCTCACACACATAGATACATACACACACATATATATATATATATATGCACACACTCATTGCATACACAACTTCTGTGGGAAAAAAATCTGAACTCTTGAGATATACAAGTTTAGTATCTGGGATTCTAAACTTGACCCTCTCTATTTAGAGTGCTGTCAGACCTTAAATAAACCCTACAGAAATCAGTGTTGTTTGGGGATTTATCTGAAATGCACTGATTATCTTGTAGTCAAGGTGTTATTGTCCATAGAGCTGATGCTAGCAATAATTAAAGGTGTTCTTTCACTCATTCTTTTGTAAAAACAATAAAATAAGTAACTGGTGACCAAATCCACACTGTGAAATTAACTTGAATATATTTGCTAGGAAATCTCAGTTGTTGTGCATGATGGCTGATGGGCTGAAACCTTTTAAGTTGGGCCATTGCCTTTTGATCCAACTGTGCAGTGTACTCGAGTTATAACTGAGTGTGCATGTCATCACAGAAGTTTATGTCAGAGAGAATATCAAACTGATCACGTTTTGTGTACGTGAGATAAAAAATGATGTGAATAAGGGATGCATATTACTTTGTATAATATTAAGTCAAAGAAAGGAGGGGTTCCTCACTTTTCAGTCAAATCAGACCTTGAAAAAAGGATGAACTTCAATGCAAGTAAATTATTGTACAAAGTAATGTCTCCCTATGAGGGAACTAATATGTTTTGGGAAAGCCAATAAAAGGCACATGATTGAGTTAATCACTGTTGTGAGCATTTGTGCTTGATTACACTAGGCTGCTGAGATCTGTGAAGACCATCAAATCTGTCCACCTATACAAAAAAAATGGGGAGGTTGCCTCTACTAACTCCAGTCCTTGCTCATCAAGAATGGTCCCACAGGAGTAATTCCCTTGTGCTTCCAGGTTATATGTGTGTGATGCTGTGCAAATTCCCATAGGGGTCCCCACCTTTGTGTCAGAAGGTATAGGGTTCAAAGTGAGAAATAGTATAGATAGGTACTGTCAATATATACCTATGAGAAAAACTGGTTTCCACAGCAACAGCTGAAATAAAAGTATATTAGAGCCATATGTTGCTGTGTAAAATATTACCCTCAACTTAATGACTTGAAATAACAACAGTTATTATTTTTGTTTCTTAAGGTCAGTAATTCAGGTATGATTTAACTCAGTACTCTGCTTCTCTCATAGGCTACAATCAAGGTCTTGGTGATCTCAGTGCTCAATCTTGGTAATGCTTGTCTTCTAAGCTGTCTCAGTCAGCTTAGAAGTCCTTCCCTTCTAAGGGAGTCCTTTCCTCACAGGTGATTGTTAGTCTATGGCATACTCATAACTCGAAAGTATAATAACTCATAACTTGAAAGTATAATAAAGTTCATGTTTGGTATGATTTGACAGGTTCTTTTGTTTGTTTTTGAACAGCTTTTTCTGTCACCAACAATTTCTATAGAAAAATTTTGAGCATTCCCAGGCTCAACTAATGACATACCCAATCATGGTAAATGAGTGTGCTCTTTCAGATAACAAGGGAAACCTGTACATGATAAGGCTAAGTGGAGCACCAAGAAGCACATATTTTTAGGAATAAAGAATCCCTCACTCCATCTCCACTTCTTTAATTCCTCATTTTCATTTTACTCACTGCTAAAAATAATCTCAAAGATAATTTCTGTTTCAAGTTATGATGAGGAAAAGTGGGATTTAATATCAATCCCTCTAAAAATGGTCTGTATGATTAATTACTTCCTCTATACTGGAGATAAAATGGAATTTTCCTCTATACTTTATTTACATAGACTCAAGACTTGCAATAAATATAACCAGAGATTTTTCTTTCTGATTCACCCATTTGCCTCTCAATATTTAAAACAATTTTCAGGGGGAAACAGCACCTAGTTCTTATTGTCTTCTGATAGGTTCCTAGCAACTGGAGGTCTATGCAGGCATGAGACTTCCAGACAGATTATCAATTATCAGGAACAAAGAATCTATCAAGTTCTAAAACCACCAATAAGGTCAGATGTCTGAGAAATTCATATCTGCCTGATTCCTTGACATCCAAAAATGTTGAGAAGGGGTGTGGTATGTTGACATTTGCTTTGCAGTGGACAGACTGCAAAGCAAATGTCAACATGCCACACCCCTTCTCAACATTTTTTTTGAATGGCTTTTTGTATGGGCAGTAAATTGATTATATTAAGTCAATATGTAGCCACGCATAAAGATCTCCATGAGGCATTGTTAGAAGAAGCACACTGCAAAATAATAAATAGAATCTGGGATCACTTCAATTTAAAATAGTGCCAAAATCTCTGGATGAATAGTCTAAGCTGCAAATAATGCAAATTATGATAAAGTTGAATGTCAACCCTATTCCCAAAACCATTTTGAAACTTTCGAGGTACTTCTAGGTTCTGAGTTACACATGTAATCAAAACAAAGAGATAATTGAACAATAACTTTCCCTAAGCACTGTCTAACAAATACATTTCAACCTCCTTAGCCAGGTATAAAACAGACTTCTTGACTGGGCCTCCTTCTACTTCTATTCTTTTCTCTCATAATTGCCCCTCCACACAGACCACTGGAAGCAGTGGAACTATTTCCTGAAGATTCTGTCTTCCATTTGGAATGCCTGTTCTCTCTCTCTCTCTCTCTCTCTCTCTCTCTCTCTCTCTCTCTCCCTCTTTCTTTCTCTCTCTCTCAGTAATATAAATCCCATTTATCCTTTAAAGTTTATCCCAAAAGGTCTAAACTCTATGAACCCACTTTGGACACTAGTTTTCATCCTCTGACCTCCATGGAAATTTATAACCTTTATAACCTTAATCCCATGGTATTTTCACTCTCCCACCTCCTACCTACTGCATAGTGGACACAAGAATTCTGTATTCATTCTGAATGCTTCTTGCCCATTTGGAGAGCACATATATTCACCTAGTTACATATTTGTTTAGATGATTATATGCCTTTTTGTGTTAGTATGTTTTAAGATACTTAGAAGGATACAAATAAGGATGCGTGACAAAGTGATGAGTTAAAAAGAGTAAATATTTTTCTATCCTTTACAATAGTCCTTGTTGATGAATTTATGCCTGGAATTTGAAATGTATTTCTAGAAGTAAGTTTATATGATAAGAGAGTAAAGGAGAATACTATGCTAAAATATAAAACCAAGGAAGTTTACAGTATGGTACAAAGGTAATTTTAAAATCTTGCTGTGCTCTGAAAAGTTCATTTCAGTTAGCAATACTGGATATGTATCTGTAAATATATACAGTTTAAATTATAGCTAATTTCCTCTTAGGAAACTGAAGGCATGAGAGAAAGCTGGATTCTGTTTCACTAAACCAAGCTGACAGCTCGGGTTCAATCCCAGAATCTTAAAGGCTACAGAGAGATAGAAAACAGCCCAACTTCAACTCAGATCATGAGTAAGTCTGCCAAGCTACACGTTAACCACAAGCTCCACTGGCTTTAGAAACTGCCCCAACTTGGCATGCACTGTACGTGGTTTTATTCTTAGCCTGTTCACACTTCAATGTGATGGTGTAGAATAGTCCAAAATATCATGCTTAAGAAGAGCATACAGTCAACGCATTTCACAGGGAAATAGCATTTCTCAAATGGCATGGGATGTCCATGTTTTAATTACTGTCCTCCCCAATGCATACCAAATGCATCAAAGATAGCAAATGGAACCCCAGAAATAGTGTCTATCTTAAATGTTAAATAAACATTCTCAGGCTAAATCCATTTTTACTTAAGCCTTAAAATCAGAACGACTGACTTTGAGAACTTCTCAAAATGTCAGGACAGAAGGCAGTCTGTACTGTGTCACATGTTCAGCTTTAATAAAGAGAAGCGTCTCATTTGGTCAATGACTACCAGTGCTAGACAGTTACTAACAAGACCCTAATGTGGAAAAGTATCAGCCACGACAAAATAAGAATTAGAAGGAAATGAAGCAATTCCATATAAACAGCTAAGTGCCCATAAAAATGAACTATCAAAATGAAAATGAATCAAAAGGAATTTGTCTGCCTATAAAAATCATTTAAAAAAAATGGACAGTCTGCTAAATCATACTGTCATGTCATATACTCAGCCTTTATTTGGAATGAAAATAGTGCAAACTATACTAAAACTTATCTTGGAAATTCATAATACCTGTGCTGGTTATTTTATCCTTCTTAATCTCCTCCATAAATTACATCCTCTGCCCTTCTCTATCCACACCCAGGACACTAAAGCACATGATTACCAGGGCTCCTAGAAGCAATGACTGATCATTACAGGTACCATAGGAAATCTGAGCACATGAGTGAAAAGATAGGGCACTTTATCATTTTCCTGTTTCTTTGGGTTGTTCTCTGGCATCAGGCATCTGGCATCCCTCTGCCATCAGAGGTTCCATTAGATGGACCTTCTTCCTGGCTTTTACCTCCACCAGTCTTCCTGATACTAATGTCTCTCCTGTCCTTTTTTGTCTAAGCATGGTAATCCTTCCCTATGTCCTACTTCATGTGGGATTCTGACATCACCAGGGGCTCCCTTCATCCTGCCTACACCTCTGTAAATAGCCTGTTTACTAAAGGCTATTTTTATATGAGTTGGATTCTACGTCCCCATACAGTAATATAGATAGAGCAATACAGTGACATAGCTCTTCTGTGAGCACTGAGAACCAAGTTGACTTATTCCTGAAGCTTGAGTATATCTGAGGTTGCACATATAGCCCTCCTTGTCCAATGACATGAATAGTATAAGAAAAAGTGCTTATTGGTTATAAATACCCCACTATAGTTTTAGTGAGTTCTGCTCATCAAACTTCACAGAGGGGAGAAGGAAAGGAAGGGAGATGATAATATTAAAACCAAACTTGCTGAGAACGAAAAAAAAAGTATTTTATATATTTATTTTATCATGAAATATTCGAACTTTCTTAATGGGAACAGAAAGCTCCTGGCCAACGTATGGCCTCAAAGTAAAGACTAATTTTACAGTCATTATTTAATCTAATGCTATAAGCCATAAATTTTCCTTTTTATTCATTTAAGATTTCCTGTTCATTTGTGGAAATTTTGTTTGTTTTTATTGAGT
>PVHY01023598.1:0-14011 GCA_004024945.1 Uropsilus gracilis
TCCGACCCACAAAGCTGGTGCTGCCTTGAAGAGCTGGCAGCTTCTCTTTGGCCACCCTGGATGTCACAAGAGTAATAAGCATGTTGTGCTCTGAGAGGTCAGTGCTGGCCACGGACTGGTCAACCCACCCCCCAGCTAAAGGGGGATAGTATCAGCCCTGCCTCCAAACCTTCCTGGGCCGCTGTGGAGTGGAGCCCTGGACACAGCTGGGCAGAAAGGACGCTACCCTGAGCCCTGCCTCTCGAGGGCGCCCCAGTTCCCCCCACCAGGGCAGCCCCCACTGCTCTCAAGTGGAGGGCAAAGTTCACATTTGAGGTCACGGAAAGTGCAGGTCACCTTAGGGCCTCCACGTGCTTCTGCCAGCTGTGCTGCAGGCGGTAGACCCCGCCCTCAGCCCTCACTCAGGCGCCAGAGTTGTCTCTCTTGGCCTGGAAGGAGTCTTGCTGGTGGAAACAAGCCAGAAAGAAAAGGACAAAACCCGGACGGTCTCACTTATAAGTGGGATAGAGGGAAAACAAACAAAGTTCAAGAAAAAAGTCAAAACTAACTGACACAAGAAGTCAGGCTCACAGCTGGGGCAGGGGAGGGAGGGAGAAACCAGGGCCAGGACAAGCACAAAGACCAAGATGGCGGCTCACAGGTGATGTGGTGGGAGAGCCCCGGGGTATATAATGAGGTTTTATATATATATAAATTTGGGGGGGGGTGGAGACTAGGTCTCGCTATTTTTACCCAGGGAACTACAGGCCCACAAACTCAAGCAATCCCCAGCCTCAGCTTCCCAGGTAGCTGGGATTACAGGCACGTGCCACCACTCCCAGCTACTTTTTTGGAACAAGGTCTTGCTATGTTGCCCCAGGCAGGACTCGAAGCGCGATCCCCAGACCCCGCCACTTCATAGGCTGAAGCTTACAGGCACGCGCCACCGTGCCCAGCCCTATATATAAATTTAAAAAAAAAAAATGCATCTCTGCTTCAGAGATGTTCCCTCGCCCAGCTCGCAGAGCCCCCAGCAACTGGGTCAACTCTAGAAACATGGCGTTCCCAGCGCCTGGACACACCCTCCTGCCGTCTCTACACTGGCTGCTGGGAGCCACCTGGTGTATTTGAAATTTCTGAGCAGAACATAGTTGCTTCCTCCCGCCTTTAAGCATTTGCCAGCCTGTTCCCACTCTCTGGAGTTCACCCTCACCCACTGTCACCTGGAGAAGAGTCTCCCCTTCAGCACTGGGCTCTGTGAGGCCCTCCCTGACCCCCAGCCTCTGTTCTTTCTGTCACTCCTTCACGCACACGCTTGTTAAGAAGGAACTTAGCACACAAGCTGTTCTCCTCTCTGTCCTGTTCATTCAAATGGGAACTCCAGGAGGAAAACTGTTAGGGGTCACATGTGGAATAAAGAAGAAATGAGACAGAAGAGATGGATAGCAATCTGTGAGCCCACAGCATGGGGATCCTGGGAAGCATGTCCAGGTCCAACTTGAATGAAGTTGAGAAACCGCTTATAGACCCCAGCAAGGAAAGGTCACAATGATGTGATGAGGAAGGAGCAAAGCGTACGTGACAAGCAGCAGCCTGGAGGATGCAGGGGATAACAGGAGAATTTACCTCTGGGGGCAACGGTCATCACTAATAGGTCCTGTGTCTCTTGGGACATTCCAAAGAGGTTAAGAAGCTGGGTGACAGGTGAGAGACGTGCTGTTGCCCACCCTCTAGTGTGCCAGAGGGGGCTGGAGAGAGAGGAGGTGTTCCTCTTAGCTGGAGCTCCATCTCTACCTGCTTCCACGTTCCACAGAAAATGGTCTTTTTTATCTGTAGAAACTAGGAGCATCATAGGCAGCCTCGTTACACTTCAGAACTACTTGTAAGTCCCCAAAAGTCACAGGCTCTCACAACTTGCCCTGCTGGAGCCCAACAGCCAACACAGCACCTTGGAACAGTGGTGGAGGAGATGGAGTGACCAGAGGAGGGGTCAGGGGGAGGGATGGTGGGAGGAAGACCCAAAAGGGAAAAAGTGTAAACAAATCTTATATAATAGTAAAAAAATTAAGAAAAAATATACCTGGGACGGGCCTCACTAAGGTGTCGGCTGTTGGCTATTGGAAGATGGGCTGTTCTCTGAACTATAGGCACAAAACTCCCCAAGTCCTGCTTCCTTGTCGTGCGTCCGAGGACTGTTCTGATTGAGGCATGACTTTCGGCATGTGGGCTCCAGAATCATCTCTGCTGTTCAGTGAGGGGCCCGTTGGCCACCTCATAGAGTCAGCCCTCCGCAGCCCTCCCACGTGTGAAAAGAAGCCAGGATGGAAACAGGAGAAGGTGGCCCTCCAGGGAAATGCCCTCCAAAAGGAATAGCAACCTAATTGGACAAGAGAGATTCCAAGTGGGTGCAGTGACGCGTGCCTTTAATCCCAGCCTAGGATGGGAGGCTGAGACTAGGAATCATTTGAGTCCACAGGTTCAAGACCCACCCGGGGCAACACAGAGAGACCTAGTCTCAAAAAATAGCTGGGTGTGGTGGTGCAAGCCTGTAATCCCAGCTACCTGGGAGGCTGAGGCTAGGGATTGCTTGAGTCCATGGTACCCTGAGCAATGTGAGCCTGCAGTTCCCTGGGCAACATAGCGAGACCTAGTCTCAAAAAAAAGAAGATAGATTCTAGGACATTTTTATTTCTTGATGCAGTTGGACAGAACAGCAGTTTCCCTCCCGGCTGCGCTCACCGCCAGCCTTTATTTATTGCCAGTTTCAGGGTCATGGTCCTGGCTCCTTGAAAAGAGACTTGCCGGAGGCTGGCTCCCGTCCGCTCAGGCCGCTGGAGAGCCGCCGATGGCTGGAAATAGTCACTTCAGCAAAATGTCAGGGAAGATTTAGTGGACAGGAGCCGTGCCCCTCGCAGAGGAGCAGAGCCGTGCAGGAGCAGCCCACCACGCCTAGGGAACGTGTCCCAGGCAAGGAACCGCCTCCCGAGAGCTCCTGCATGAGACAAGCCTGTGAGGGCCCGTGTGCCCAGCCCTGACCAGGCCACCAAGCAGCAGAAGCCACCAGGTCACTGAAATCTCCCCGTCTCCGAGGGAGGCGCTTCTTGAACTTCTGTTCACCTCAGTGCTCTCAAGGAAGCGGATCCTTTAACTGCTTCTGATATCGGGAAGAGAGGGAATAAAAGCCGCCAACTAGCAAGACATAGGCAAAAAAAAAAAAAAAAACCTGTTAAAATGCAGTCTCTGCTGGGCATGGTGGCGCGTGCCTGTAAGTGGCAGCCTAGGAAGCCGCAGCTGGGGCCAGGGATTGCGGTTTGAGTCCTGCCAGGGGCACGAAGTGAGACCTAGTTCCGAAAAAATATAGCTGGGCGTGGTGGCACGTGCCTGTAATCCCAGCTACCTGGGAAGTTGAGGCTGGGGATCGCTTGAGTCTGTGGTACCCCGGGCAATGAAAGCCTGCGGCTCCACGGGCAAAAATAGCGAGATCTAGTCTCTAAATAGATATATAGATAAATAGATAAATAGATAAATAAATAAATAAATAAATAAATAAATAAATAAATAAATAAATAAATAAATAAATAAATAAATAAATAAATAAATAAAAAAAATGTGGTCTCTGTCACCCAGCTTTTTTTTAACCAGATCCATCTCACATGCACGTAGCAATTGCCAAAGTCACAAAACAGTTTAACAACAGGGTTTAGTAACAAGGGAAATTAACCAGGAAAACAAAAAGTCCTCACACCCACAAGTGGCCAGTGATCTTACCCCAGTCACCATTTAGTCCAAAAGTCTCAAACACAATCCAAGATGGTGCCCTTTGCCCCTCCAAACCTGTGGCAGGCACTCTGCAAAGTCCAGTCTTTCTCCAGCATCTTCTCTTCGCTTCTTCCCTCTTCAGTGTTCTGTGCTGCTTCACTTCTCCAAGGCTCTTCAAACTTCTTCCACAATTGCTGATGCACAAATCAGCTTTCCAAATCCCTGGCCATCTCCAGGTACCAGTTCACTATGCCACCTTGCTGCGGTACCACACTCTCCACATTGGTTACTCTTCTGTCGGCCACCATGGCTCCTGGCCACCTCCAGCTCACTCTTCCAGGGGGCTTCCCCTGGCCAGGCCACATGGGCCTGTTCTCTCAGTCCACCATTCTCATCTCCTTCCTTTCCTTTTTTTTCCCTAACCTTGCTCCTTCCTTTTATTTGCCTTTTGGCACTTCTCACTTCTTCTCACATGTCTTTCTCTCAGACCTCACCCACCAGGGTATTTTGGCACCAATAGAATTTTTACCTGCATCACTCACAACCCTGTATCACTTCCACCACTGCGTTCTTGACGGGGGTATACCTGGTTGGCCTGAGGAACTGTCAGTGACATTCCTCTCCATCACTGATTTCCCAATGATTACTTTTTATCTCGTTTCCTGGTCCATCACTGGTCATGGCCACCCATGCTAATGTGAGCAGCAGATTTTGCTAGAGATCACAGTGAACAAAACAGCACCCGATGACCTCATGCCCACAGGAACCGATGCCGGAAGTGATGAGGTGAACACAGCCACACTACGTCAGTGTGACGTTATGAGGGCTGTGATGTCACTAAGCAAACTGGAAATCAGGGACCACCATGCTAGAGGTGGTCTGTCATTGACCAAACATCATTATGTGGTATATGGCTGTGCTCATAATACAGGCACCACATGTACGCAGACGTCACCTCTCACTCACCACTGCAGACACTGCCATTTAACTCTTCTGGGTAAAAGAAAACAAGTCTGTCTTGCTTTAGGCATCAAGAAACAGTAACTCCTCAGTCACAGAAATATTCTAAAATGTTATCCTGTTTGGTATCACAGAACTTGTAAAGTAACCAGCTCAGTTCAAATGTAGACAACATAGGACGTAATAAACCAGCCCCAAAACATGTGAGTCAATGATTGCATTCGTCCTTTCTCCTTGAAGGGCTGATTGGACCCAGTGCTGACCTGGCTGGGTATGGAGGCTTTCCCAAACCAACAAACTCAACTCTGACTACCTGGAAACACATCGGATCTAGAGTAGAAGGACTCAGTCGCCCAAGACTTACCTCCACTTCAAAGACGAGTCACAAGCCCAGACTGGCATCTGTGCTTCTGATCAACTGGCCCTCGATCAGAAGTTATCAGGACTGCTCTCGGGTTCTATTCTTTTCCTAGAGCTGCTCATGAAACTCAGGAAACTATTTACTCCTAGATCAACAATTGATAACTAAGGCTACTACTCAGACACAGCCAGCTGGAAGAGGTAGGACGAGTTATCAGGAAAGGACAGAGCTCCTGTGGACTCTCTAGGGAAATCACTGTCCCCATATTTCCAGGGAACAGTTTAGAAGCTCCCTGATCCCGGTCATAATGACTTTTTAGGGAGTTTCCCTACAGAGACATGATTAACTTACTGGTCACTGGTAGTTGAGGCCACCTCTAGGTCCACTCCTGCCCCATCAGTTTGGGGGTAGGTGTGGAAGTCACACACTTTGATCACATGGTTGGCAGACACCGGGCAGACAGGGGGTCGGCAGGCAGGCAGACCCCACCTTAAGATGGTCTCCAGTCGCCACCTCACTCATGTAACACATGTCACCATTATCACTCTCAACACTTAGGCATATTCAGGGATTTTTGGAGTTGTGAACCAGAAACTGTTGAGGATGACCAACTTTATATAAGAGAAATATATGCACATATATAGTTCTTATAAATCCCAATGTTGCTTTACCAAATGGCGACATTTATAGCCCACTGAAAATATATGAATCATTTACAAAGCCAAACCTCAAATTTTCTATTTGAGTTTTGTAAATCTCCAGTGTGATCTTTATCCCAGGTAGTAGAAACTGAGGTCATTAAAAATACTTGTTAACCTAATTAGGTGACTACACTAAGTACCCACTCTAAGCTGGAGGATGGGTGAGAGAGCTGGCAGGTGGGCTGGTTTAATTTCCCTGAGATCCCCTCCTGGTGGTGATTTATTTTAGCGAACCGCATCCTTAATTAAGTGTGAATAGCACCTGATTTATTGCGCTGCTTAATGTGCTGTAACCAAAGTATCACTATGCTCAAAGAGCCCTAAAGTTCCAATAAACTCATCAACAATAAATCTGTGTCAGGGGCAGACACAATAGACACTGCTTTCTTCTTCCATAAAATCTTGCACATCACTGAGCTGATTTTGAGCTGAGTCATCTTTTTCAAACACACTCTGGGAATCTCAGGAAGGAAGCTGCTAAGTCTTACGGATAGGTTGTTAGGCCACAGAGGCAATTTCCCCCTACCCTTCTGGGTTCTTCATGGCTGGTAAAGCAAACAAATTAACATCAAACAGACTAATAGGAGGAAAAAAAAGAAGGCATTTAACTACATATGCTTGGAGAGTTTACATGATTGTAAATTATAGCGTGAAACTGACTAAGCATTTAAAGCCTGAGTTAGGGAATGGATAGGGGTCTGGAGAGGATGTTCTATGCCAAAACCAGGTCCCTGGAGATTTGCCCTGTCTAAGACATGTTTCGCCAATAAAAGGGTTATTTCTGGAGATAACCTCTAAACCCAGGTAATCTTCATCCTTTAAGGCAATAGTAGCAATTTCTCCTGAGATCCACAAGGTTTCAACTGATTATAGTTCCACATGCCAAGGTGACTTATACTGGAAAAATCCTGTTCTGGATTCCTTCAAAAAGCCTATCTGAACATCTTTGGAGAAGCCTACTCTTCACACACCTTAGAAGCATTAGCTAGAAAGGAGGTATTTCCATCTCCCTGCTAGGGAATTTTTTCCCCCAGAGACTAGGTCTCACTATGTTGCGCAGGGTGGTCTCAAATCCACAAACTCAAGTGATTCCTAGCCTCAACCTCCCAAGGTTGGGATTACAGGCACATACCACCACTCCCGGCTCCCTGTTAGGGATCTTACAGACATTGCTAATATTTTAAAAAATCGATTTTTCTACCTCCCAAAATACATATTTTAAAGAGATAAAGAAAAATTGTTTTCATTTCTCCTATATTCCATCTGCTTGAGAAAAATCACAATAAGTTACTTCACTTCATTCATAGTCTTCCACAGTTATTTCTATATTAATATGACAATTCATTTCATGTCAATCTTAGGGGATCATGAGGTGCCTCCATAGTTTCTTGGTGTATCTTTCCAGAGATTTCCAGATGAAATTAGCATTTGAATCCATCAACCCTTCCCTGTATGGGAGCATCATCCAGTTCTCTGAGGACCTACATAAAGCAAAAGATGGAGGAAGAAGGAATTTGCCCCCTTCTCAGCCCTCACTGGTGAGCCGAGACAGCTGTCATCTTCTCTTACAGGATTTCCAGCAAATTGTGGGAATTATCAGCCTCCATAATTGAATGAGCCTTCACAACAAAATATTGGTTCTCTCTCTGGAGAATACACCTAAGACTAATACACCTAAGATTTCTTTATTTTCAGCTAAGACGTAGACACATGTATATTGGCGATCACTAGATTACACTTTGTGCTCTTCCATCTCTTCCTAATAATGACTGGAATCTGGAATACACTTCCCAGCCTGTTTTGCAACTAGATATGGTCACGTGACCAAGTTTGGCCAATGGAACATGAGCACAAACTATGTGTGCTTCTTCTAGCCCTGGCCCTGAGATCCTCCCATACCTGCTGCTCCAAGGTTTTCTTCCTTCTAGCCGATTGGGCTGTCGATGACCACCTATGGCCAGCAACAGCACTTCCTTCAGTCTAGCTCACATAACTGTGTGGAGGAGAGTCTTCGAAGAACCTGGCCACCTGCTCAGGATTGTGTATGAATAAGTACACTTCCACTCCATACATCTGGGGACTCTTATACTAGTTAACCTATTGCCCTGCCACTTGCTCTTTCAGTTGAAAGTAGATTTTGAATACTTTTTTAATTCAGTATATGCATTTATTATAAGATACTTTATTCCCCACAACTTAACTTTCTGAAGCTGAGCAATAACTCATATTTGAGAGGTACCATTCCAAATATGTCCATTCAATGATTCATCTTAGATTCAATGATTCATCTTAGAGTCAAGGCAAATACCACAAGTGTCATCTTTAGGGTTTAAAAATAAAATCTGTGTTGCTATTAAAAGCCAAAATAATACTCTAGAATTTTAAAGGAAAAATCTAGCACAGAAGTGTTCAGACAGGAGAGCTCTTCACTTAAATTCTAGCTGAAGTAGTTCTGTTAATGAAGAGGTAGTATATCCACAAATGATGGTGCTGGCTAAAGAGATCTCTGACAGAGCTGGCCGTGGTGGCATGCAGCTTTAATCCCAAGCCTAGGACGGGAGGCTGAGACTGGGAATCGCTTGAGTCCATGAGTTTGAGACCCACATGGGGCAACATAGAGAAACCCAGTCTCAAAAATTAACTGGGCATGGTGGCACAAGCCTGTAATTCCAGCTACCTGGGAGGCTGAGGCTGGAGATTGCTTGCGTCTGGGGCATCCCGGGTAACAAGCATCTGTGGTTCCCTGGGCAACATAGCGAGACCTAGCCTCAAAAAGGAAAAGGAAAAAAAAGAAATCTCTGATATCCCCAATCCAAATAAGTAGAGAGAGAATTGGTTTAAATAGTCTAATCACACCTAGGGTTAGTCTTAAAAATGACTTACAACATATTCAACAATTGCAATGAATGCTTTTATAATGTTTTGTTGGGGGAGGGGAGTTATCCAAACAAAATGAACTTGTAAAGATCTCAGAGAACATTTCAATGAAGGATTTAAGGGGCAAGGCTTGAGGATGATATAAAATCAACCAATTGGGTATACCATCTCCAGTGAGAAATCGAAGATAGACCAAGATTCATGAATCATAAATTACTTCCCTCTGTGGAAATATTTTATATATAAGAAGAGTTTGTTTGTAGGACTAGTTTCATAAAGCATTAAACATGAAAAAATAAGATGTGCTGAGGTAAAACTTTACATATCAAAATTAATTTTCCTTATAAAATACATTTACTGCTTTCTTTCCAAAGCAGTGAGATGCTTTGTGGCCACTATAGCTCTGTTTTCCCCCTTTTGATGGTTTCTGAGGTGCCTGGAGTTCTTAAATTATTCTCTCTGAAATATTCTTTTGGTAGAACAGAGTTTTTTCTCAGAAAGAGTTGGTGGTGTAAAAATGCCTTTTTTGGGTACAGAATAAAATATTCATCAAACTTTACCTCCTGATCTCCCAACATCTATTTATGAAAACTTGCAATCAAAAGTACTTTGGTGACAAAAAAATGATTTATATTATTAAAACTGGGTGCCCCTCCCCACCTTGGGCTGTGGCAGTTAAACTGCCAGAAGAAGCAGTTGGAACAGGGTTTGAGCCTGGGGGATAAAAAGACAAAGAGCAGATATGAGACAGGGAGAACTTTTGGGGAATGGAGAGAAGGGAATGGTAGGTGGGTAAAGAGTAGCCTGAGTGACCAAGCTGGGCAGAAGCCCCCTGGAAGAGTGAGCTGGTGGTGGCAAGGAGCCATGGTGGCCGGCAGAAGAGTGGCCAGTGTGGAGAGTGTGGCGCCCCAGCAAGGTGGCCTGGAAAGCTGGTACCTGGAGATGGCCAGAGATTTGGAAAGCTGATTTGTGCATCAGCAATTGTGGAAGAAATTTAAAGCACCTAGGAAAAGCAGAGCAGCTCAGAACACTGGAGAGAAAAGAAGCAAAGAGAAGATGCTGAAGGAGGACTGGACTTTGCAGAGTGCCTACCTCTGAAGTTTGGAGGGGCAAAGGGGCACCATCTTGGACTGTGTCTTTGGGACCTTTGGGACTGAGAATGGTGACTGGGGTAAGGTGACAGGCTACTTATGGCTTTAAGGACTTTTCGTTTTCCCTGTTGAATTCCTGTGTTAATAAACCCTGTTGTTAAACTGCATTTTGAGTGGCAACTGCTATGTGTGGGTGAAGTGGATCTGTGGCATATTGATTGGTTGAAGGCTTTTGCCCCTTTTTGACCTGATTTCATTATGATTGTTATCTTCCCAGTTCATTTTTTCAAAATTTCACATTTTTTTATGTTTGTATTGAAAATGACCTATGGCATTTTCTTTCTTCTCAATTATGCTGAGAAGTTATGCTATTGTTGTCTGAAATAAAAAGTCTTAGTAACAGTTAGACTTAGAGTTTATTAGGTAATCAAAGCAAGGATTTGAACCATGGAAGTTATCCAACAAATTTTACTCTGGAATAATTCCAACAATAAGAAGTTAGTTTGTATAGACTCACAAAATTTAGATATGTCACAGGATATGAGACAAATATTTTGAAATCATTAGAGCTCTTTGAATAGCAATGAACAACTAGAAATTGGAACTTTAAAATATAAATTAAATGATAATCAATTAAATGGTATTAGATACCAAGAGGTAAATTTAACAAAACATGTAAAGTCTGCACTGAAGACAATCAAACCTTGCTGAGAAATCAACGATCTGAATAAATGTAGAGAAATATATCCATAGGTCAGAAAACTAGATATTGTTATATCATGTCTTCCCAATCGCTCTATGCATTCAAAGAAATC
Organism: Uropsilus gracilis; assembly: GCA_004024945.1. NCBI lineage: Eukaryota > Metazoa > Chordata > Mammalia > Eulipotyphla > Talpidae > Uropsilus > Uropsilus gracilis. Next base: position 10,544 of record PVHY01023598.1, read on the forward strand.
TGAATTTGTTTTAAAGCAGATATTTTTCGTGAAAATTGACATGCAGATCCTAAAGCTTTTATAGAAATGTAAAGGATTTGTAAGAGCCAAAGACATTTTGAAAAAATGGAATAGAGTTGGAGGATATACACCACCTAATTTAAAGACTCGCTGTGGTCATAATAATGTGCTACTGGCATCAGATTAATCACATGGAATGGCATCAGATTAATCACATGGAATGGAGAAATACAACAGAATCTAAAAATGGAATTTCACCAAGTTGGCAGAGTAACTCAATGGGAAAGGAACATTTCTTCAATAAATGATGCTAGAACTAATGGATATCCATATGGGTAATACATAAACCTTAATATTTTTATCACATCATATGGAAAAACTTAACTTGAAATGAAAGATAGACCTAAACATGAAAACTAACAAATGTCTAATTATAACTACAGGAGAAACATCATTTCAATCTTGGAGTAGGCAAAAATTTCTTAAATCAGACACAAAACATAAAAGAAAAAATGACAAATCAGCTTGACCCAATCTAAAATGAATGTTCTTCAAAAGATCCCATTCAAAAAAAAAAAAAATCCCATGCAGGCCCATATCAAAAAAATGGGCAATAACAAATGCTGGCAAGGATGTGGCAAGAAATGAACACTTGTACATTGCTGGTGGGAATGCAAACTGTCCAGCCACTGTATGGAGGACCCTCAAACTTTTGAAAATGGAACTATCATTCGATCCAGCAATCCTACTTCCGGGAATCTATACAAAGGATACAAAAACACTAATTCAAAAGGGAACTATACTCCTATGTTTATTGTTACACTATTTTCAATACAGAATATGGAAACAACCCAAATGCCCCAAAACAAACAAATGGATGAAAAAGGTGTGGTATATGCATACAATGGAATATTATGCAACAATCAAAAAAGACAAGCTTACATCTTTTGCAACAAAAATCGATGTAGCTAGAAGGAATCATGCTAGTGGACATAAGTCAGAAAGAAAAAGAGAAAAAAAACAGATGGTCTCATATGTGGGATATAGGGAAAACAGACAAAAGGTCAAGAAAAAGCTAAAACTAACAAATCCAAAACATACAGCAAGGGAGGTGAGAGAAGGAAGGAGGGAGAAATCAGGGGAGGGATGAGCATAAGAGATTAAGATGATGGTTCACGGGCAACATGGTGGTGGGAGAACCTTGAGGAATGATGTAAATACATATGTATATTATATATAATATATATTTTAGGTAATATATACATTTTATATAAGCACCTCCCTATTCAGAAAATAAAAGTACAAACATTGTCTTGACTGAGAACTTTCCAAAGGTTTCTTTCCTAAAGCCATAGACTCAGGAAACTTTCCCATCTAATGAAAGAAGATCCTACTTGACATTTTCCTACATTGTTTTCCCCTCACTTTGTTCAATTTGGATTTTCTAAAGACCGGTCACTCTGTGAGGTGCCATTGGTGGCATCCAGTTGCAACAGTCTGGTTGCTGCCCACTCCCCAACTGGATTTTACACAGTCAGTCAGTGACACCAAGGGACGATGCCCCCCTCCACCCTCGTGCAACTCAAGCCACATATGGATCTATGGCTATGTATGTGCTCATGCTGTTGTTGCTGTTGTTTTCTTATTTTATAAAAACAACATGTTTATTTCTTAAAAATCATAAAACACAAATCAATGATCCAGATCTTATGGGATGCAAAAGATAGAAGCACCATTCAAATAATTTCATCAAAAGATTGTTGGCCCACTGTTAGGAGTTGCGTGTGGAATGAAGAAATGAGATGGAAGAGATTGATAGCGATCTGTGAGCCCACAGAATGGAGATCCTGGGTCCAACTTGAATGAAGTTGAGATGCCCTTATATACCTTAGCAAGGAAATGTTACAATGATGTAATGAGGAAGTAGCAAAGTATACCTGACATACAGCAGGGAGGATGTGGGGATGCGGGATAACAGGAGAATTTACCTGCGGGGGCAACAGTCATTACTAATAGGTCATGTGTCTCTTGGGACATTCCAAAGAGGTTAGGAAGCTGGGTGACAGGTGAGAGATGTGCTGTTGCCCACCCTCTAGTGTGCCAGAGGGGGCTAGAGAGATAGGAGGTATTCCTCTTATCTGAAGCTCCATCTCTCTATCTGCTTCCACATTCCACAGTCCATCCAACCAGTTCAATCTGAATCATGACAGCTTTTAAGAATAGCTGGATCCAAGGCTTAAGTGACATGGCCAAGGTCCATAACTCTGCGCTGTAAGCTCCACATCTCCCATTTTGTGGGTGAGCTATATTTCACGAGCTACCCACTACTTTCTCCAGGCAACCAGGGAGAACTGCCACCTACTTCGCATTTAGTAACTCAAGAGTAGAAAAACAAGTACTTTCTCAATGTGTTTGTGTCAGAGCAAGAAATGTAATGATTAATCCTACCTGAATCAAGTGTTTTGACCCATCTCTGTAGACAAGGGTATGAAAAACATACCACTTACCAAGGTAATTGCCTTCATGCTAATTGAATAGCATTTATGTGGCTGTCGCCTCTCCCACCTTACAGAGTAACTGCACTGCATACTGTCTCTGAATGTACTCTCCCAACCTAACCTAGACTTCAGACACTCATGTGTTCTCTCATCCATTCATCCACAAGAAGCCCACACTGCCATGAGCTATGCTAGGTCTGGAGGATACAAAAAGACACATCTCCTTAGGCCGGGTATGGTGGCACGTACCTGTAAGCAGCAGCCTAGGAAGCCACGGCCAGAGCCAGGGATGGCGGTTCCAGACCCGCCAGGGGCACATAGCGAGACCTACTCCCAAACTAATAGCTAGGTGTGGTGGTGGCATCAGCCTGTAATCCCAGCTACCTGGGAAGCTGAGGCTGGGGATTGCTTGAGTCTGTAGTACCCCAGGCAGCGTAAACCTGCGGTTCCACTGGCAAAAATAGCAAGACCTTGTTTCAAAAAAAGAGACACATCTCCTGCTTTACACTGCTGGCAGCAGAGAAGAAGCCTTGGTGACTGGGAGAATGAGGACAAAGAAAGCAAATTCCAAAGGAGATTAACTGCCCTGCTCTAGACTACCAGGGCCAAATTCAAAACAGCTCACCCAGCTCCTTTGGTATAAGAAAAAACAAGAAGTTTCACCTTCCCAAGAGGTGACCTGTCAGAGATTCCTGCCTGCATGGTCTCTGGCACTGGGGAATCAAACCCAGGCCCACAGCAACATGCAGAGTTAAGAGGCTCCCTCCTTTACCAATCAATGGGGGAAGAAAGCCACCATGAGTGGCTGTGGCCCCAAGGCAGAACTGCTGACAGAGAGGAGAGGAGCTCCACCAAGCACCTGGGGACGTCTGCCCCAGCAGCGAACACCTCACTGCCATCGGCTGGGAGTTCCATTCTCAAACCCAGAAGCCACAGAACCAGCAACAGATGACAGACACCAGAAACGATC
>PVHY01023599.1:0-20750 GCA_004024945.1 Uropsilus gracilis
CTCTGTTGCCCCAGGTGGGACTCAAACCACCATCCCTGGCCCCAGCCACGGCTTCCTAGGTTGCCGCTTACAGGCATGCGCCACCATGCCCGGCTCACCCCTTCATTTCTAATGATCACAAAGTTTAAAAGCTTGAAATGAAATGATGAGAACATTGCCTCTTTCTGCTAGGCTCGGGTTTTCCATTGTCGCTGTTGGGGTCCCTGTCATTGAAGGTCATTGAAGTTCCATTTATGCATAAAATCACAAATGACCAAAGCACTGAAAAACCCAGGCTGTCATCTCACCCATGTGGGACAGCCCTCACTAGGATTACGAGTGAGGGGGTCTGGAGTACTTGCCTGCTTCTTGAGAGGGGACCCTGCGTTCATCCCTGTTAGGAAAGTGAATTCGAGCCTAGGAAAGAGGTTTCTCATCTTGATTTTGCAGCGCCCTTCACCCAGGGTGCACAGTTTTGTTCCAGATTGGTGGAGTCTTTCCACATCCATGACTGGGAGTGTGGATTTGATTCACAACTGGTAGGAAACGGTGATTTTCTGTCAAAGGACATTAGGAGATCACAATGGGCTTCAGGAACAATGAATCACGGAGGCAGGGAGAACGTGCGCCTCCACTGCCTGCTGAACAAGGTTCCCGTCCACTTAGCGCTGAGCATTTGGCCGAGGGGCTTCTGATCTGGGCAAGACCAGTCAGGGCCCGAGCCCAGTGTCTGCCACGCAGGGCTCTTCCTTAGGGCTCGTTCCCTCTCCCACTCAGGCTCAGGTCTCCAGCACCGAGAGGTGTTCTTGGTGGAGGCGGCTGTAGTGTTCTGCCTTGCGGTCTTTGCCATCATCTCTGACTTTACCCCTCAAAACCAGCAACAAACCCTTGGGAGCTGGTTTGAAATGCCAACTCGGGTCTGCCCAGACCTTCGGAATCAACATCTGGTCATAGTCAGCTTTGCAGGCAATTCCGGCCCATTGAAGGAGGACCAAGTGTGGTCTGGACCCTTCCCTGGTCTTCTGGGGGGCTGCCAGCCATATGAGCACTGCGAACCCCCAGAATAGAGGCAGAGCCAGGAAGCACCTTGGAAGCACAGGGTCTTGCTAGCTTGTGCTGCAGGAAAGAAGGGAAGCCCTTTGGGGGACTCAAAAGTTTTTTTAAAAAGCATGACAGATAAAAAGCCCTTTTTTAGTCTCATTTTACTATCACACTTGGGAATAAAGGGGCGTTCACTACACCTCTGGAAAGCCTGTTGAGTGAGACTCGGAGGGCAAGTCAAAGCCTTCCTAATTACTGTGTTTAGGAAACAAAGTTCCCTTCCGTTCCTTTGGGGGGGGGGGGGGCTCACAGCTGCAAATTTTTTCGCTCCTTATCTCTCCAATAGACAAAGAAACTTGCAATGAGAGTTTTGAAATGTGAGGTTATTTCTTCATTTCCCCTTGGGCCCTATGTTTTCTTTTTGAGGTACAGGGAGATAATAAATGCTTTGTGAGCAAAGTCAGAGGGCTGAGCATAAAGCCACAGGCTGTGATGGAGGAACAGCGGAGCACAACTGCTTTCTTGGTTAAGGGGCTTACCTGGGACCTAGGTGGCGGCATCCACGTAGAAAAACACTTTCAAGGCAGCTTAGAAGCCAGTGTTAAGTTTGCCAAATCAAAGTGAAAATGGCAAGATGTAGTCACGATTACTCTGCATTTTCAAGGTTTTTTTTTTTTTAGTCTGATATTAAAAGTCAGATGATGGGTGTGTGATATTTATTTATTCTTCCCCAAATCTCATGGCAAGATGACCAACATAGTAAATTTTATTTTATTTGTATTTTTAATTTATATTTTATTTATCAAATATGATGTTTTATTTATATTTTTATTTATTCAAAATACGTTTTAAAATCCTTATGGTGATGCATTATAATTGCTTTGCGGGTAATGAAAACAACATGAAGCGCTCCTGGTTTAAACATTTTTGGGGTGACAGCAATGTCTAGAATGAACCTAAAGGCAGTGTCTCAGCTCTTGGGCCTGTGGGTGGGTGGTGACACACAACTTGGACGCATTCTGTAAATCAGCTGTGGGTCTTCATCTAACATCCCCCTCGTCTTCCACTGTTGATACCAACCTTCCTGCCTTTCCTCATCAAGCCCCCCAGATCTTTGCAAGTGCCTTTTTCTTCTCCTGGTGCGCTCCATTAATTTCTCTGGTTCCCTCTCTCCACTCAGTATCATCTTCCCCCAGAGTCACCTCATCTGTAGGGTAAATGAGTTGATCAGGCTTTTTCTGCCTCCTTGACCAAGACCTGAGGTATTGTGCCCTCTTGATTGTAGGGCACCTGGCCCAGTGGGTGTGTGCAGGCATGGGTGGGCATGCCTGGGTCTGGGAGGAAAGGATGAAAGGGCAGTGTCACTCCAGGGTGAGAGAGCACAGGGGAGGGGAGCAGCAAGTATGAAGAGAGGACTAAAGAATGCCAGAGAAAGAGCTAGAAGATTCCTGGATGAGGTGGCTTGCCCACCTCCCAAACTCTGCCCCCCCCATCCCGACCCTAACTCTGATGTGTCTGTGTAACTGCTAGAACCAATAAAAAGCCTATCAAGAGCCTGATGCCTGCACTACAGTTGGCGCCATGAACACCCTGGTTGCACTACATCATCATAGTCCCATCACCTCTTTTGTTTTTTACCACAGTTATTACAAGTCAGCTTCATTTTGTTTTGTGGCTGTGCGTGTGTATTCAAATGAGAAGGACTGTTCAATATCAGACTGTCCTTGAAACCTGAACTTGTCTCTGGCACATACATGTTCAGCTAATATTTAAAGACTAAATGAATACATAATCACTTAGGTTATAAACTCAGTGAACACTGTCTCACTTAAATATTAAGCCTCCCGGATTATTTTCCAAAGAACCAAGCGAGGAGGCTTCTTAGAGTGGGAGCGTTTTTATTAAACAGACACATCAAGGACTTCCTGCAAGATGATGAAATGCCAAAGCCCTTTGTCCTCGAGACCACTTTGTCCGGCTCAAAGAATCAGTGCAGCTCAGTTGGGTGCTAGGACCTGGTCCGAGCAAAATGAGAGCATCTCCTAGAAATGGGTAAAAGACTGGAATAGAAATTTCTCTGAAGGAGACAGACAGATGGCCAACAGGCACAAGAAAAGATGTTCGGCATCATTAGTCATTAGGGAAATGCAAACAAAACCACAGTGAGAGACCACTTCATCCACTGAGAAGCTATCACCAAAACATGGCAACGTTTAGAGGATGTGGAGAAATTGGAAGTCTGCACCTTGCTGGTGGGAATGTATTGAAATGGGGAATTTGTGATGGAAAACAGTTAGGCCTTTCCTCAAAAGCTAAGCATAGCATCCCCATAGGACATGGGTGTAGGTGCCAACAAATTGAAAACAGGGATTAAGGTTTTAGTACCTGTGTTCACAGCACAGTTCCATGCACTCTCTTGGAAGCTCAACGTGTCTCTGCAGACAATAGGATCTCACTTTGCCCTGCAAGGGAAGGGGTTCTGACACGAGTTGCACTTGGAGGAACTCTGAAGGCGTTGCCTGTCTGAGATAAAACAGCACAAAGACGAGCATGCCGGTGAGGTACACTGAGACAGAAAGCAGAATCCTGAGGTTTGTAGGTGCAGGGTGAAGGTGAAGTAGGGAGTTGTTGCTTAATGGTTAGAATTTCTGCTTAGGGAGATAAGAACATGCTGGAAATAGTGGTGATAATTATGCAGCCTTGTGAATGTAATCAATGCCTCTGCACCTACCCTATTCTGTATTTTGTCACAATATAAAATGTTTTTAATTAAAATACTCCAGTATTTTTTTGCTAAAAATGAATAGAATTTTTATTTTTAGAAGGACATGTCACTTTAGCAACAATATCACTTGTTATTTAATAAAATGAGCATAATTGTTATATATCCTCAAAAATTTTTAAAAATAATTTATATATATATATTTCACATCTTTATATTCCCTGGGGTTCACCCACCACTTCCCCTCCTGACTGCTTCCACTCATCCCCAGCGCCCCCCCCTTGTGTACTTTAGTTTGGCTGTTAGCTTGTTTTGACTTTTCCTCCTGGCCTTTTGTTTTTTTCCTATGTCCTGTATCTTAGTGAATCCATTTGGTTTCTGTCTTTCTCTTTCTGACTTGTTTCTGCTAATATGATTTCTTCTAGGTACATCCATATTATCATAAATTCATCAAAGTTGTCATTTTTAATTGATGAGTAATATTCCATTGTGTAGATATACCACAACTTTTTCAACCATTCATCTGTTTTGGGACTTTGGGGCTGTTTCCATGTTCCTTGCACTTATAAATCATGCTGCAGTGAACATCCCTCTTATACAGGTGTCCCTCTGTATAAGTATTAAAATACTCCAGTATTTAAAAAAAGACATTGGAAGCACAGGCATAAAAAGGGCCAGATTTGATGTTTCACTATGGAAGTGAGAAACTTTCTCACCTCCCTGAAATAAGTCACTTTCTTTTTCCCCACAAATAGAGTCTGAGATCTAGCCTTGCAACTTTGGGGTTTGCTCTCACCGGCTCTTCCCACAGCCATTCCCCCGTAACAAGACTTTCCACTTTCGTGCTGGCCTTCTGGTTCCACCAGGCTTTGCAGTGATTCATCGTGCTTCTTAAACAAGTCGGCAGTGATCCAGGGTCAGAACACACCTGGAGCCCCCAGCTGCCCAGAGGTACCATCTGGGTACCTCTCTATGTGTGCCTTCCCCATCCCACAGACCCCACTCAGCAGGTCCCAGCTGCCCTTCCTGATGTGACCAGTGGGGACTGAATCCAAGGACACTTGAGTCACTGGCAGCTACACCTGTCTCTTCTCTCCACCTGTGCCAGTTGGTGCTACATGCTTTGAGGTCTGGAGTGGGCTAGATTCTTGAGTCCTGCATCAACCTGGCCCTTGCACAAGTAGGAGAAGCTCGGTAAAGATGGTTTTGTAGGTGTGAAGATGAGGTTTTGAAGAGACAGCTGCTTCCATGGTTAAACCATACGATTAATCACAATTTATCTTCTGGTTGTAATTAAATGAAAAATCATTTTTTTACAAGATAACGGTGAATGACTTAGGAAGGGAATGACTGGACTCACTTGATTATTTGCACGATGAGTCAGTCAACTCATACACTCTTTGGTCAATGAGTGGAATGGGGTTGATTCATAACTTGTGATTTTTCAGTGAGACCAGTAGGGGTTGGACAGCTGTGAGGAAAGCCTTCAGTTAGCACTTTGCTTACACGATCACTGGAAACAGATTCAGAAAGTGCATCTTGGAAATGCCCCAAGTATCAGAAGCAGGTCACTTCTGATATTGCTTGTGGCAGTTATAATTCTCTTCATGAGCTTCTCAGACTAGACACATCTGTTCATCTTATTGTGCCAGAGAATTTATGAAGCTCACTTTTGGCAGAATTTGTTTTCAAGAGTCTGCGACATGAATGATATTTTGAACAGGGAGTTTTCTACTCATTTCTCTGACTCTCATATCACGTCTGCTATGACTCAGACCGAGTGCTTGGCTGGTACAACTTGGGGTCTCCAGTTGTTTTCATGTGTTCCATAGTCCAGGGGTGTCCAGATGGTGGAACACAATACAGGGTACCTGAGAGATAACCCAGAGAGGCCCCTTTATTCTCCATGTCTCTGATTTATAATAAACCTTCTCCATGGGTGTTTGTGAACCGTTGTTCTGAAGCATGCGAAAATGTGAAGCTTCGGCTTGTTCAAGAGAAAAAATGAGTCTGATATTTTTCTCCATAAGTCTGTAAGCTTGAAATTCTGTCTATCAAGTTAGTTGAAAATGAAAATGTCTAGAAGGACTTCCGGGCAAAGTCGATGATGCCCTAGTTCACAGAAATCATTGACAGATAGGATCAGCAGACTCCCTGAGTAAACTCCCCCAAGTGCACGTCACTGATTGAACCCCCAGACAGAAAAACCACTGACATGACTCTGGCCACTTATCATGATTTCAGTCCCATGAGAAAGCACTTTGTTACGTAAAATCTAACAAGCTTGTTGAAAAATAAATCTCTGATTAAAAAGTTGTTTTTTTTCCAGCCACCCAGCTGATACACACTGCCCTGAGCCTTGGCTTGTCCTAGGGGGGTGCACAGCCAGCAGGTGGTGGCTCTGGGAAAGATCAGGCCTTGGGATGTTTTCCATGACCCTGGTTTCTCTTTTCCACTTTTGGATCTGCCATGATACGCTGTTCCCTTTACCCCCCAGGACCTGGCTTCAGTCATTCTTACCTTCTCTTCCACTCAGGTAGGCACAGCTGCAGCCTCTCGTCTGACTGCAGGTCAGGTGAGCCACGTCATCCTCCCTGAAACCTGCTAGAAAGGTGCAAAACAGCCTTAATTTTCATTAAGTAGTGACACAGGTCATTGCTGCATCGTATGGGTGAGCGGGTGGAGAGCCTTACTAGGTACAGTCACTGACCCCATTTTACAGTGGGGACACTTAGAATTGGCTTTTCCCCCTTGTGCTCATGTTGTAGAAATATGCACACCTTTATTAAAGACATGGCTGGTATTCTGTCCGGGTCAGACTGCAACCTCAGTTCTGAGAACTGGCCTGGGCAAAAAAAATCACCAACCTGCCTTCCAGGTAAGGGCTTCTGTTCCCTTCTTCCCAGCACCCAGGACTTTGCTCCCCTTCTCAACCTGTGTCCTCGCAGCCTCTACCTCAGCGTGATGGCACATCAGACTTTATTTCAGTGTTTTTCTTTTGTCTATGGAAACCTGCCCTATCTGACTTTCAGGCTGCAAATGACTCCGGCGTCACTTCCTGTTCTGAGTCATGAGAAGTACGATGGTAGCATGCTTTCTCTTCAGGGGCATGTGCGACTGGCAGGATGCAGACCTGTGGGGCATCTGGAGCTTCTGGAGGAAAGGAGTTAATAAATGGGCAAAACTGAAAAGATCCTCCAGAACACTCCATTTAAAGGACTCCCTTTTTTTTCTTTATTCCTTTTACTTTGGTATTTTACGGAAATAGCATTGTTTTATTTCGACTGTTTGTCACCAAGGATGAGTATATACTTCATTCAGTTCATCACTAAAAGTCCAAATCTATCCTTCACCATACCCTTTCCCATGATTTACCCACCTCCCTTCCCCACTCCTTTCTGGTAACCACTACTTGATCTTATAGTTCAAAGATTTCTTTTTATTTTATTTCATTCACCTGTTTGTTCTCTCTACATACCACATAGACAGTAAAATCATACCATATTTCTTTGTCTGGCTGATTTCCCTAGCTCGGTTCCCTCTGGGATCATCCATGTTCTCACCAATGACAGGATTTCGTTTTGTTTTCTTTTTAATTGAGACTAGGTCTCGCTATGTTGTCCAGAGTAATCCCGATTCCATGAACTCAAGCGATCCCCAGCCTCAGCCTCCCAGGTAGCTGGGATTACAGGCACCCGCCACCGTGCCCAGCTAGGATTTCATCTTTTCTATAGCTAAGTAGGACCCTGTTGTAAACATCCACCACATCTTCAGGCACTCATCTGTCAGTGGACTCCTGGGTTGTTTCCACCTCTTGGCTGCTGTAAATAATACTGCAATAAACATGGGGGTTGCTTAGAGCTTTCTGACTTAGTGTTTTTGTATATTTGGGGTAAATATCTACAAGTGAGATACTGGGATCATATGAAATTTCTATTTTTAATTGTAGACAAGTCTCCACACTGCTGTCAATAATGACCTTACCAATTCATGCTCCTACCAACAGTGCGTGAGGGTTCCCTTCCTTCCAGATCCTCTCCAGTGCTGGCTTTCCCTCTAACAGCCATTCTCACAGGTGTAAGGTGATGTTTTATTGTTGCCCTTTTGCATTTCTCTCAGAAACTTTTTGATTGAATACAGTCTCATTTGGTTTTCATCAGCTTGCTCGCTTTTACTTCCCTGCTGTTATCCAGACTCACTCATTAAAATACTTGCGAGGAGATCTTTAGCCTGTTTTCCCAGCTCCCCGAAGAAAAAGGCATCTATGGAAATGACAGGAAGCAAAGCGATTGGTGTAGGTCACTCTAACCTACTCATCTACCTTGTACTTGTTTCTTATTTGTTTCTAAAAACAAATGCTTCCAAGAGAAGCGATTTCCTGACACAGCTGGCACAATGGAGCGGCTCTCTGGATCCTGGCTACAAAGGTCACTATGCTTATCTGTATTTTAATCTGGGTAGAACCAGTTTCAGTAGTGACTTATTTGAAGGGTATTTTCTTCAAGGGCAGAGTGTCAAGTGACATGTTATTTTCACATTTAATAGTTCTCTCTTGATGAAACCCACAGCTTTCAGTTCTATTGTACTATTCAGAAATGTAATACTCGCCTTACCTATATTAATGGCCAAGTTCTCAAATATAACCACAGATGATATTTTATATAGTGAAATCTATGGAAAATCCCTCATCTGTTCTGGGTTGGATTCTTTTCCCCTTGACTTGACAGAAAGGGTCAAGCTTGTTTCTGCCTCATATGTGTGTCAGCATGAATTTTCAGTAGAGCAGGGAAATAATTTTAGTACCTGTGATGACTTTCACAATAATTGACTCAACTCACAGAACAGAAAATACATATTTCAGTTAATCTTCCCCCACAGAATTCTGAATACACTTACTAGTTTCTGTAGCTACTCTTATAGACATGATCTGTTTCTTCAGCTTAGTTGGGGTTTCTCAGAACTCGATCCTACATGACTTTGCATTGAGAAGTAAATCCATTTAGCTTTATAAAGAGGATTTTTGATGTACTTTATTGCCTTTCTCCTATCTTTCAAAGCTTTGTACCTGTTCTTTGGATAGGCTTCTCCAAAGGAGACTGCCAGGCATTAAAGTCCACACCAGCCTGCCTGCCCTTAAACAAATACACCACACAGAACACAAATGTGAACCAATAGAAGGGAAATGAATGTCGCTTCTTTGAGACTTTCCAAGGAATTTTATAAGGTGGGGGTTGTATGAAAGGATGTTTACTATCATCATTTCCTAGCCGCCTTCCTTCCTAGTCTGTTAGAAAAGTTAGTTGATGTAAATTCTGTGAGCCAACATTGTTTGGTATTAGGAACTGTTGCAGGACCCTGTTAATACATGTCTGGTTGTTTTATTTTACAGGACTTCTTACTACCATAAATTAAATTAAGACCCCCCCCCCGGAACATAAGCATTGACCCCAGCTGGCCCCCAAAGCAGCTGTTATAGAGAAGAGTCCCCCAGATGGCTCACTAGTTTTTTTCATACCCCCAGAAGGATGCCAAACTGGTCGTCCTAGGGTAGGAGTAGGTGGCACGGGGGAAGGGGTGGGGTGAGAGACTCTTCTCTGATGTCTGTACCCTTTGAATCTTGTATCATGTGATTATACTTTTCATTCAGTAAATAGACATTTTTAAAGTGCATCTACTTTACTTTATCTACTTAATAGAAACAACTGTGGCAAGAACGTTATTGATGTAGAAGGGAAAAAGTCAATCTTAATGCAAACCAGAGAGAAAAATCTAGATAACTGGGAGATTGAACATCCAAACTCAATTACCAGAAACCTTCTGTTGCCAGTTCTTGGGCAAAGAAAGAAAATTGTAGGTAACTGAAAAAAATCACTCCATTAAACCAAAAATCTGTAGGTTTATGCTAAATTCTCTTATCCCCTGGTAGATAATTTTTTTTTTTTTTTTTTGAGACTAGGTCTCGTTGTGTTGCCCAGGGAACCACAAGCTCACATTGCCCAGGGTATCATGGACTCAAGTGCCCCCAACCTCAGCTCCTCAGGTAGCTAGGTTTACAGGCATGTGCCACCATGCCCAGCTATTTTTTGAGACTAGGTGTCACTATGTTACCCCGGGTGGGTCTTGAACCTGCGCACTCAAGTGATTCCTAGCCTCGGCCTCATGCTTTGTAGGTTGCGATTAAAGGTATGCTCCACCATGCCTGGCGGGAGATAAATTCTGTAACACAGTACCAGGAACATGTTTTCGGCAAGTTACTCCCTTAATAGGCTCGCCACCAATAAGGATAGCACTACCTCCCACCACTGGGAACTTGGCCTTAGAGGAGGGGGGTCAGCTGAACTTCTGAGTACTTGGAGGGAATAGACTGGAGAGTCTGGAGATTCGCCCCAGCTCGGGGTAGCAGCTAGAACCCAGTAGGCAAAAGGAGGGCTCCTGTGGGGAAGCCAGGGTCCCGTCTGTCTGAAGGACATTCCTTCCTTCACACACACAAATGCCATTCAGAGGATATAGTTGGCAGCCACAGAGGGAAAGAGACTCAGGGACTCACTGCAGGTTAAGCAGACACAGAGCCTAAGTGGGAGGCGGGAGGAGGAGCAACTCAGGACTTGGAATCTGGGAGTCAGTGTGGCCTGCAGCACGAACTGTTGGGAGCCTGGCAAAAGCAAACTGGGCTAGAGTCTCAGAGATCTGGGTTTCCTAACAGCTACAGACACAGACTGTGGTGCAGAGAGCATGCCTGAGAGCCAGATCCTGGGAGCCAGATCCCGGGAGCCAGTTCCTGGGAGCCAGCATGGGCTCAGTAAGACCAGCACAGGGGACATCTTCACCTGCTGGGAAAGGGGTGGGAAGCTGCCACATCCTGGAGTAAGGGGGTTCATCAGAAGGCTGGGTCTCTGCAAGTGGAGGGAAAGACATCTGTCTTCTCTGCAAGGTGCAGGCAACCTAAAGGGAGTTTTCCAGATACTTTTTATGTATCCCTAAACCACATCCTTAAACATACCTGTGTGTGTGTGTGTGTGTGTGTGTGTGTGTGTGGCATGCACGTTGCCATTTACGTGACATCTTTATTGTCATTCTGAAGGGTCACCCTTGTGGATGCACTGTAAGGATGTAACTAGAGAGAAAGATGGGCTCTCTTTTTCTGATCCACCCCAGAGAGCTCTGCCTCCCCACAGCATACCCCCCAGTGACACAATCACTGCCACCCCTCGAGAGACCTACGGTCCCATCGCTCGTAACGTTGCTGCGTCCATTTTGGGGGTCACAATGTTCTGGAATTCGGTAACTGGTGGTTCCACAACTCTGCGACTATCCTAATACCACTGAAAGGTGCCGTATAAAAGCATTTTCTAGCATGTGAGTTACAGCTCAAGTTTTTACAAAGAAGACGTGTAAAATCGCAGGATAGAGAGAAATGCAGTCTGAGGGGTCCTCTGTGAAAACCTTTCAGAGGTGGCTAGCTCATCATGGGTGTCTTCCCTGACCTCCTGATTTTGCCAGGAGGTGTAACGCTCCTGGGTGAGACAAGGATGCGGGAATGACAAACGGTGCACATATTCAGATCAGATGAGGTTCAACAGGATCTGGGGCTCAGAGCTGAGGACACAGTCAGAGGCATCTGACAGTGCTGCTAAGCAGCTGTTTTGGGGTGACCCTTTTACCGAACCCCCTAAAAACAACTCTTCGGCATAAACACCAAGCATGTGTTTACCTCACAGAGGTAGTCATGGCTTTCTTAGAGCTCAGAAGCTTTACATCATCTGCCATTTCGCCCAAACACATGTGCCTCTCCTTTGCCTGTGTCAGCTCATCACAGTGACAGAACTAGTGACAGCCGCATTTGTCAGGCAGTGTTTACATTGGCCACATTCAGCTGTTCCTTTTTGCCTCCATTCATCTTTTTCTTTGGGGGGTGGAGGAGGAGGGACTAGGTCTCGCTATGTTATCCAGGGTAGTCCCTAACCCGCGGACTGGAGCGATCCCTAGCCTCAGCCTCCCAGGTAGCTGGGACTACAGGTGTCTGCCACCACGCCCGGCTGCTTTTTCGAAATCAGGTCTCTTTATGTTGCCCGGGGTAGTCTTGAACCCATGAACTCAAGTGATCCCGGGCCTCTTGCCTCCCAGCGCTTGGATTACAGGCATGCACCACCACACCCAGCTCTCCATTCATCTTTCTAATCATGCATACATTCTGTGCCAGGTGCAGAGATGGGCTGCATCTGCACAGTGAGGAAAGGGTAGAAGAAACCAGAAAGGAGGGGTGGGCGATTTCTCTTCAGTCATCCTCCCTACTTCCCACCAGGCACACTGCACTCTCCTTAAAGCCCTATCACACAGTGTGTGCAAGGGGGAGCTTCCAGAGGTAATATTCATTATCCACAGGAGTGTTAGCCAGGGTTGAAAACAAAGTCTAAATTCAATCTTCCTGGTAACCCAGCTCCAGGGCACTCAAGACTTTCTGATCCCTTATATCCCACCCTATCCCTCCTAAGGGCCTTCTGTCTGGCCAGCTGAGATCAGAGAGGTTGGAGCTGACTGCATCCCACACCTGCCTCAAGGCCTTGGCTTCAAGGGTGTGGTGCTGTTTATAAAACTTGCTTCCTTAACTGAGATGCTCTGAGCATACATAGCTTTTTCTTTCTTTTTTAAAAAAATTAAATTATTTACATATGTATTTAACATCTTTGTATTCCCTGGGGATCACCCACCACCTTCCCTTCCTGATTGCTCCCTCCCATCTCTCCACCCCCACCCCCATCCCCCAGTTTTGTACTTTAGTTTGGTTGTTAGCTTATTTTCCTCCTGGCCTTGTGTCTGTTTTTCCTATATCTCATATATTCCTGAAATCATTTGGTTTCTATCTTTTTCTTTCTGACTTGTTTCTGCTAATATGATTTCTTCTAGGTACATCCATGTTATCACAAATTCATCAAATTTGTCATTTTTAATTGATGAGTAATATTCCATTGTGTATATGTACCACATCTTTTCCATCCATTTGTCTGTCTTGGGACATTTGGGTTGTTTCCATGTCCTTGCAATTATAAATAGTGCTGCAATAAACATCAAGTATAGGTGTCCCTTTGTATAAGTATTGAGGTCTCCTTTAGGTATATTCCCAGAAGAGCGATTGCTGGGTCATATGGTAGTTCCACACAAAGCTCCACAAAATTTCCATAGTGGCTGAACCAGTTTACATTCTCACCAGCAGTGTAAGAGTGTTCCTTTCTCTCCACATCCTCACCAGCACTTGTTGCCCATTTTTTTGATGCAGGTCATTCTTACTGGTGAAAGGTGTCTTATTCTGGTTTCGATTTGCATTTCAGCTTGTTCTAAGTCTTGTAGTTCTGACACCTTCCAGGGAGGCTCTTTCACATGGAGATGAAGCCCTGAGCTATCATTGGTCTGCCCCTCTAGCTGCTGATATCTCCATGGCCACCCTACCCCAACCCACCTGCCATTTCAGACCTCAGTGTCTCTGAACTGTTCTGAAGAATGCAGAAACTTGAATTCAAAGAGACACATGCACTCCTATGTTCACTGTAGCACTGTCTGCAGTAGCCAAGGTGTGGAAACAACCTACGTGCCCAACATCAAATGAGTGGATTAAGAAGACGTGTTACATATACACAATGGACTATTACTCAACCATCAAAACATGTGACCTCTTGCCATTGGTGACAACATGGAAGGAAATGGAGGGGATGATACTTAAGAGAAATAAGTCAAAAGGAGAAAAACAAATACTGGATGAGTTCATTCACATGTGGAATATAGAAAAACAAACGAGGGGGAAAAATATATAACAGAGAGGTTGTAACCCAAAGAACAAAATAAAATTATTTATATTAAAAAAAAAGAAAGAAAAACAAACAAAGGAGCTGACAAATCTACACCGAAACAAACTCTCAAAATCTGATGGCAGAATTGAGGTGCTGAAAGGGGAGGATAGGGAGTGGAGAGCAGAAAAGAGAGGGGCCCCAAGGAATGATTGTGGAGAACCAGAGGTGCCTTGCTGCTCTGTGTGATGTGGTCACATATCTCTGAAGAGATGTGAACGTTTACTCCTAAATCTTGTGCAATGTTGGAAAGTAACATTACCTCAGCAGAAAAATAATACAGTGAAAATAAACCAACAAAAGTCTTCTTTCCTTCCTGTCTTTCTTCCTTTCTCTACTCTTCAGTCCTTTTCTGCCTAGCTTAATTTATCACTTTCTCCCCAGTGAGCTGCCTCAGCTCAGCTGGGGTAAACTTGAGAGTGAGGCTCACCATGGTGGCTCACCTGAACAGCAGAGGACTTGATCCTCTTGGTGTGAAATTTGATGTCTCATCTCTAAATCCAGCTAGTCACCCTTCTAACCTAACTGACTTTAGGAGTATTTGTTGAGAAAACTGATGAAGAATAGGAGTTTTTCTGCAGCGAAATGAAAAGAATCTGAGTGATTATGGGAAACTTAGCTTTGTTTTGGTTTTCCACTCAGGTTTGGAAATTAATATTGTCTTGGAATCATACAGAAAAGAAGGGGAGGCCTCAAAATCTTACAGTTTGTCTGGGTGCCTCAACCCACAGGTGACTGGGAATCCTGGCTCCAAGCCCACCAAGTTCCAACAATATCTTGCTGCCCTGCTTTGTAAACCCCCCCCCCCAAACATTTCAGAAATTGGCAGTAGTAAACACCAGTTAAAATCAGAGAGAGCCACGAGCCCAGATTTGGCCTCTCAGGGGACCTCATTGCAGTTCTCCTACAGTTTTCTCACCAAAGTTGATGAGACACTGTCACCAGTGACTACACAGAAGTGGCAGTGATCATGTGTGTGGCTCATGCAAAGTTGTTTTCAACTTGCTGTGCACAGTTTGTAGATCTTCCTTTAATCCACCATATTATACAGAGTATAACCAAAGTAATTTTTGAATGCTTCCTCGGATTTTCAAACCACTACCAGCTTGTTATTTACACACTTGGAGGTGGACATGGGGTAGAATAGGAAAGAGAACTTGCTGGTGTGATGTTACCTAAAGCACAGTAAGGCCAGGTGTGGTGGCGCGTGCCTGTAATCCAAGCGCTGGGAGGCAAAAGCAGCCAGGGATTGCTTGAGTTCGCAGGTTTGAGACTACCCTGGGCAACATAGTGAGACCTGGCTTCAAAAAAGCAGCTGGGCATGGTGGCGGGCACCTGTAATCCCAGCTATGTGGGGGGCTGAGGCTGGGAATCGCTTGAGTCCATGGGATCGGTACAACCCCGGGCAACAGAGTGAGACCTAGTCTCAAAAATAAGTAAGTAAGTAAACAAACAAACAAACCCATACATAAATAAAGCACAGTAAGGGTGATTTTATGGGTCTTTCCAGAACGTCCAGCAGTGACTGACCTTTTATTTTACCCAGAAAGACATTGTCACTTCCTGATGTCAATTTTCCTTTCAGGTGACTTTCCAGATTGCCCCTCCCTGCACCAGCGAGAGGCATTACGAGCATTTGGGACGATGCTGCAACAAATGTGAGCCAGGTGTGTACATCCAGCTGCCTTTCATTGCCCCTCAAAGATGGGCCGGGCTTTCTTTTACCTGTTTTTTTCATTGAAGGAATGATTTCTGTCCTACCAGATGAAGAAAAGCCACTGGGTGGACTCTTGGCTGTGGTGGCAGGTCATAGTGATTGTCACTCAGAAGACAAAAATCTTCCTCTCGATAGATTAAAAATCACTTAAACATCAAAAGCCATTTCAGACATTGAACTTAACTCCCACCGGTACTCAGCTCTCCAAAATGCTGTTTCTTGAGGTGGCAGAATGAGTTTTCAAACCCTATTTTATCATTCAAAACTCTTAAGGTATGAAATGCAGAATATAAAATACTTACTTGAAATTATAATTTTCACAGAACTGGGCGGGGGGCATTCTGGGACTTGCTGCTGCTGAAGTGTGCAACTGCCTTGTTTACCTTCTCCCATGTAACCGGCTGGGGGAGAAGGTGGACTGAGTTCCAAGTCTCAGATCCTCACCCATTTGCTCTGGGGAAGGCGGGGGTGGGGGAGGGCGCATCTTTTTTTATTTGAATTTTAAATTCATTTATTTTCTTACATCGTTGTTCATCTTCGGACAGTATTTGATTTCGCTCTTCAGGTGCTTTTCCCCTTAGTTCTCCCACTGACACATCACCCGTGACCCCTCACCCTCCTCCCTTGTGCTCTTCCCCCACCCCTGATTTGACCACCCCTTGCTGTGTGCCTCAGATCTGCGGTCAGCTTGCAAGTTTTGTCTTTCTCCTGACCCTTTGTCGGTTTCCTCATATTCCACTTCTAAGTGAAGTCATCTAACATTTCTCTTTTTCCTTCTGACTTATTTCACTTAGCGCAATCTCGTCCCACTCCATCCTGCAAAGGGCATGAGTTGATCAGGGGAAGGGCATCTTTGGGGAAACTGTGGTTGCCTCATAGCAGCCCTTTAGTTCAGCTTTAGCTTTTTAGTTCAGCCCTTTGGTTCAGCTACAAATGTTTCTTGGGTTTACAGAACTAATTTTCATGTGTGTGTAGGGGTAGGATTTTCTGTTCAGACTACGTCCACCAGGCATCTGTAGTCTGTGTAGGGCCATGGAAGTTGACTCTCCAGATTGAGGATTTTAAAGACAGGTTGGGGAGTGTGAAATGAAGTTCCCCTTGTTTTGCCTCCAGGGAACCCCTCAGGTACCTGTTTGAAAACCACCCTTGCATTCCTTAGTCAGCAGAGGTTTGGGGTGGAAAGGTAGCTTTTACTTAGAAGAGCTAAAGGGCTGCTGTGACCATAGGCCCAGCAAAGGCCAGGAAGGGCATCAGAATGTGGGAGCCCCTGGTAGCCGCAAGGAGCCATAATAGCACACGCTGTGACTGCGCCTCATGTACCATCTTGTCTGGGGGAGAAGAGGCGCTTCCTGGACTATCAGTGTTCTAGGAACTTGGTGTGTTTTGTTGTTCTATGTGGTGGTAGAAGTGATGGGTTTTCCTTTTTTTTTTTTTTTTGTCTTGATTGGTGCATTTTCTCCCCTCTAACTGAAGGAAAGTACCTGTCTTCCAAATGCACTGCTGCCTCTGAAAGTGTCTGTCTGCCCTGTGGCACAGATGAATACCTGGATACCTGGAATGAAGAAGACAAATGCTTGCTGCATAAAGTGTGTGACACAGGTGAGCCAGGCACACAGCACATCCGGGAAGTGTGGATAAGTGATGTTTTTAGATACAACACCACTGTTTCCTTTGGAGGGTGTCGGGAAAAATGTCCACCACAGAACTATCCCCCCCCACCCCCCACCTCCCTGTAAAGAGTGTGCTTCTGATCCTGGAAGCACTGGGTTAAAATTCCTCATTTAGACCTCTTGTTCTGGAAATGTCTGTGTTGCAATTCATCATGAAACACATCTTATAGTTAACTGTAGGGTGAGTGAGTTAGGCTTTTCCCCCATTACCCTGTGTAACCAGCACCTGGCGTATTGTGTCTTCGCCATGATTGTGCAGTCCAGTGGGCGTGCACATGCGTAAGTGTGCACACCTGGGCCAGGGAGAGAGGATAAAAGGGAGCATGAGTATGAGAGAATATGAGAAGACAGCAGAGAGCCCAGAGAATGTGAAGATTCCTGGGGGCTGAGGACTTGCCTGCCTCCCAGGCCCTCATTTTCCCCACCACCACCCCTGCTACCCCTGGCCCTGCCTGATGTGTCTGTGTAACTGCTAGAACCCACACAGAACCTGCGCAGATTGGTGGGCCTGATGCTTGCTTAACCGTGAGCATCACAAACAGGCCTGTCGCCCTGTAATTGGTGATCAGGATTGGCTGCAATACAATAGGCGATGAGATTGGTTATATTACAGTTGATGGCGAGGGTGGGATGGTTCAGAGAAGACAGGCCATACCAAGTGTCACAGACAGCAGGAAGGTTTAATACCGACAGTGACAAATGATTTCCACAATGTTTCCTGGGTTGTTGCGTTATTTACTTATCGGGCACAAAGGAAATTCTCTAAAACCCTTCTCGGTTCTTCTATGCTGGTAAATGATCAAACAAGCATCACACAGACTGATAAGAGAAAAAGCCAAGAAGTTTGAAAAATAAGATGTATATCTCCCATACATATGAGAGAGACCCAACTTGATTGAGCAAGTTGCCACATGACTTTAGGGCCATCTTAAAGACCTTAGCTAAGATAGAATGGTGGGGAAGGAAAAGCCAGTCTGGTTGTTTACTGAGGAAGGTGCAATAAATACATGCAGATAGTCATTCTGCTTTCTCCACTGGGAAAAAAAGAGATTAATTCCTCCTGGCCCAGTGAAGGAACAGTTCAAACAGAGACAAATTTACTTATAAATCTTTTATGTGTATCCAGAAGCAATCCCCACTCCTTGCATGAAATCAACCGCTTGACAAAAGATCTTTTGGGGTGGCAGATTTTGTTAGCTGTACCATCTGCACCAAAGCTAAAATGAACCCATTTTAAAGATGAAGAAACTGAGACTGAGAAGTTGAATAAAGTTGAATGATAAGAAGAAGCTGGACTCAACGTCAAATCTTCTGACTCACAAGTCTTTTTCCTAAACCACAAATACTTATTAACATGATAGTTTTATATCTCCTTATCAGACTGGTGTTTTTCTTTACCTCAGATGTTTCTTAATTATAGCTTATTCGTAGGAGTCAGGATCAAAGTATGTCTTTAAGATTCTTAACCTGGAGGGGCCCTTCTGTCTTATTTTCCTTTTTCCATAAATGGGTGTGTCAAGGAAGCCATGTAGTTAGTCCCGTGTAGTCTGCATTTGGCTGTTTGCATTCCTGCTGCATCTTGAACTTATTCGCTGTCTCATATATTTCCTCTGAGGTGGTTGTTAGATCTAGAAGACTGATTCTGCTTTGGTTTTGTGTTGCTTTATTTTGTTTTGGGCAGATAATCATAGCTGGCACAATGTAATTATGTCAGGGATCATATCACAGCTGCTTATCTCACTTGGTGATTTTAGCAGCTGCTGATGATGGTGGCCTAGATCCGCTTTCATTTGGGGCTGCTGAAAGTGATACTCTCCTGTCATCCTTCATTTATTCGCTCAATTACTTTGCAGAGAGAAACTTCCCTCATCAGCTCTATTATGGGGAAGTGCAGTGTGTGCAAGGAAGGTGCATTCAAAAGAACTGACCACCAAGCTATGGCCAAAGACTCTGGCTGGTGTGAACCCCTAAATTTAGATGAGCTCTATTTAATGCAGCTACAAGTTTTACTGGTTCTGAGATAGACCCACCTGTCCCACGCGCCATGAGTCTTTCTTTTTTATTAATCTAGTTACATACTTTGTAGTACATTTGATAATTTCCTATTCATGGTTTTATGAATTATAATTGACCTATAATGTATCAGTTTAAGGTCTACAACATAATGATTTGCATATGTTGCAAATGATTGACCCTGAGTCTTTTACTATCACTGCTGGTACCTGAAAGAGCTCACTGGCCTCCAGGTCCATCTTGGGACATTTTCTTCCCCACTCCTGGAACCAGCCATTTCTCCAAGGATCTGATTGCTTGCAGCAGAACTTAGTGACATCAGGCCAGGAGTGCTGGCAGCTCATTGCTGCTGGATTGACCCCTGTCTGTAAGGGTTCCCTCACCACCCCCAGTGGCAGCATTAAGAAATAGTTCTATTTTAATATCATAATTTGGCATCCATGTCAGAGACAATGGCAGATTTCGGCCAGAGGAGGGAACATGGAAACTCCAGCAAGCAGAAGCACCTGATCGCGTCTGCTTTCTTCCCCACTGTTCAGTAATGATCTTGACTCACTCTGTCCCTTGGAAATAAAGCTTCATGCTCTTGACCACCAGGATTGATTAAAGCCCAAAACCTGGTGCTTGAAGACATCTTAAAATATATTAATAGAGTTCACTATACAGGTTTATACTCACTAACATGTGGCTGGGACGCCTTAGAATTCTTAGAATGCTAATTCTAAGAATTAGAACCTTCCAAGAATCGACATGAGTGTGGTGTGTGCCTGGGACTGTACATGGTCAGGGATATTAGTCTGATGCTGTCCAGCTCACCTGGGCTTTGGCGTCCGAGAATGGACATGGTAGGGAGTGGACCTTATTTCCCAGGTTCACCATGCTGGTCTGAAAGAACAGGAATAGGAACTGTTCCTCCTTGCAGGCTCTGACAGCCAGAGCAAGATCAGGCTCAAGGTTCCTTATTCTTTACCCCTAGGAAGTCTGTCGTAGGCAGTTCAGGCTGCGGCCACAGACTGAGTGGGCCGAACAGCAGTAGTTTCTCACAGTCCTGGAGGCTGAACGTGTGAAGTTAGTGTCAGCACAGTTGGGATTTGGTAAGAAGCCTCTTCCCCGTTTCAAGGGAGGCAGTTTTGTGCTGTGTCCTCACGTGGGAGAGAACATAGCTCTGTGCCTCTTCCTGGAAGGAAACCAGTTCTACTCCTAGGGGGGTCTCAACCTCGTGACCTAGTTACCTCCCCACAATCCCACCTCTAGCATCATCACAACGGGGGTTAGGCTGGCAACTCTGAGCTCGGAGGGAACACAAACGTCATCCCATAGCAAACTCTCGTGAGTCTTAGGGACAAAGAATACAAGCACCATTGGACCATCCAGACAGGGAAGGACCTTGTAGGGGGAGAAGCCCCATTTTAAGTAATACAGAGATTTTGTGTGTGTGTGTGTGTGTGTGTGTGTGTGTGTGTGTGTGATTCAGTTGATCCTTGTTGTTCACAGAATTTGTGAATTCTCTAACATCACCACAAACACTGGACGATTAAATATGGAGCTGCTGGTTCTCAGGGAAATACTGGGTTGGGTTTCTGCAAATCTCTGCCCACCGTGTTTTATCAACCCATCCCTGCCGCATATTCTCTGTTTAAACGCGCTCTATTAATGTATGTGGATTCGTTAACATCAGAGCAGGCCTCCCGCAGCTCTGTAACTCAAGCCTGAGCAAAGTTCATCTAACACACGATGCTAGGTGGGCCTGAGGGCCTTTGGGTGCTTGG
>PVHY01023600.1:0-20753 GCA_004024945.1 Uropsilus gracilis
CCATATTCGAATCTGCATCCCCTCTCTCTCTTTGTTTACACACCCTTTATATACCCTGATTTCCCGCCTTCCAGGAAATCTGTTTCACCTAGACTATTTCACTTCTTTCTTCCCCCTGCATCCCCCTGAAGGGAAATTCCAGCTAAGGTCATTCCCCCATTTTAACATTACCTGTCCTTGAAATCTGCAATCTTAAACAAAAGACAATGGGGGGGGGGGCGCACCCTATCAAAACCAAATGTGATAATTGAAAATCTAGTTGATTGCTTGTAAAGTCAAAAATGATATAATCACTGAAAAAATTTAATAATTTCTCATAAAATTAAATGATATCTACTCAATGCTTCAGCAATTGCACTAGTTATGTTTTCAGGAGAAATGAAAACATATGCCCACAAAAGGACTTCTACAGAATATTTAGAATAGATATTTTTATAATAACCCAAATGTAACAAACTTTTACCATCATCAAGATGGCATGTTCTTAAAAAGAAAATTATTTTGCCAGAAAAAAGATGAAATTACTGATATGTGCAGAACATGGATTAATTTCAAAATTATTACATTAAAAGAAAGAAGCAACTCTAAAGAATGCATGCCATACTATTGAATTTCTATGGATTCTAGAACAGACAAAACTAATGTATTTTGATAGCAATCAGAACAGTGGTTCCCAGAAAGCACTCAAAATTCAAGGAACTGCAACTAAAAAACATACCTTTCTTTACTTAAGAATGCTATGCAATTCGATTAAGATTAATAAACCGATTGCACTAAAACATGAGCCAATGCCTTAAAAAACTTCAGTAAGTTGTTCAGCACTGTTTCCCTTACATATTCTACTTTTATCCACCAGACACCCCAAACTGGGCATTGTCTGTTCTTGTTTTCAGATGATCCTTTTCCCCCAAGGAAGAAAGTCATTCCTATAAAAATTGCTTGTTATATACTAATAACTGGCTAAGTACATACTTACAAAGCTTACCACACTGCAATATAAAATCTGTTTTTGGCAATTCTGAGACTCTTCATTTGAGGGATCAATTCATAATTTAAAAATTATTAACTCAGAGTTTTAAATGTAACTCAATTTTCAAACACTGCAATTGCTCAATTGTGATTTACCCCAGTGGTCTCACGTGCAGCCTCCTACATTCCCTAAAGTATGAAGTTGTTTCTTCAATAAGTGAATACTGCCAGGTGCTAGTTTCTCACAAAGACTCAATCTTCAGGTTAGTGTTAGCAGGCAGCAAAGACAACCTGTTGTGTCTGCCAGCAGAAGCAGGTCATGGATCACCATGGTGGACATGGGGCTCTAAGTGTGCACATGAATTTGAATCTTAATGAGAAATTTTGGTGTCCTCGTGATTTTATGTTAAAAAGATGTTTTAAGCATTGTGTCTTTGTGTTCTTTTTTTTCTAATTTAAATTCATTCATTTTGTTACAACATTGTTCATTTTTGTACAATATTTGGTCATGTTGGTATCCTTTTGTTTTTTAGGGTCATAAATAGCTTATTAGAAAACAAGAAGACTGCCACATCTGTGAGGCAGTGGGTTTCAACCCTCACTATACATAGATCACACTTCTCCAAAGTCGTGGCCCATCTCTTTGGCCTAGTCCCTGCTTTTGCAGGAACCCCTGCAGACACACCGTGCATTTCAGGGTGAAATGGTTTCATAACATATTCTGTCTAGCTTCCTCTCCTAACTCCACTGTTTGTACAAGGACAGTATCATCCTTTGAAGAGAATATGTCTGTTGCAGGGAAGATGATAGTGGACACCATCATAAATAAACAAGATCCTTTTGATATACCCAGATCTTCAGTAAACTCTGCCTGTGTATCCACCACACATACTTCAAATTGGTTAAAAACTTAGACAAACAGAGATCTCAAGATCTCCTCCCACATACCACCTTTTTTGATGCATGAGAGTGCTCTGGATTTGTATTCCCTAGTGTTGCATCCCTGAAGAAGTCTGGGCCACCTGCTACAATTTGTGCAGTGGAGGTGTCTCATCTCAGAACCACAAGCAGGAGTCAAAGTCCTTGCTTAGAACACACTGGAAAAAAAGGTACGAGTTGTCTGCTGTCTGCTGTTGTTACCCAGTCCTGGTAAGCACAAAGTTTCCCTGCTATAACTGGGAGCATCACGTTTTGGAAATGTAGGTGAAATTTTGAGTCTGATTTGGTCTTCTTTAACCATCAGCATGTCATTTAACTGCAGGAGTAGCTCACCTAGCATGGCATCCCTGTCCCTGAGCTCCAAGCACTATGTGGGGTATCAGATGAGGATTTGCTGTTTTTGAGAAGTGATCCTGGTGATGGCAGACATTTGGCCCTGGGGTTCTTGCACCCCCAAGTTATGTTGGATAGTCCCTATAGAATATGGGTGCTGCCCTTGACCTTGTAGAGGTGCCATACTGGGTCCCAAGGGTAGTAGGAGCAATGTTGTAGGGTTTTATCTCATTTCTTTTTAGAGCTAAATTATTGTTTAGTCTAGATGTTTTATAGTTTGCTTATCCATTTACCTAATGAAGGACATCTTAGTTGTTTCCAAGTTTTGGCAATTATGAATAGATGCTATAGATATTCATGTGCACGTGTTTATATGGATATAAGTTTTGTTTTGTTTTTTTTAGAGACTAGGTCTTGCTATACTACAGGAGTAGTCCCATGGACTCAAGTGATCCCTAGTCTCAGCCTCCCAGGTAGCTGGGATTACAGACGCATGCCACCATGCCTAGCTATTTTTTGAGACTAGGTCTCACTATGTTGCCCGGGGTAGTCTTGAACCCACAGACTCAAACCCTAGCCTCCACCTCTCAAGTAGCTGGTATTACAGACGCACGCCACCGTGCCCAGCTTTATGGATGCAAGTTTTTAACTCATTTGGATAAACAAGGAATGAGACTGCAAAGTATTTTTTCAAATGTGCTTTTTGGACTGTGCTTTTAATATTTGACTTTGAGGTTTTTTTATATCCTTATAAGTGAGAGTGGTGCGATCTTTATCACATTTTGGAGCTGATCTTATACTCGCTTTGTGAAAACAAACTGGAATGTTTTCTTATGTGTCAATTCTCTGAAACAATGTATATAGCATTCAAGTACCATATGTTTGGGAATTAGAAGACTTTCCTTATAAACCATGTGGGTCTGATACATTTTTATGGGGTATTTCTTTAACATATTTCTTTATTTCATAGAATAAATTGGTTTTTCAAACTATCTTTTGTGGGATGAATTTTCACATTATAGAATTTGCATTAAATCTAATTTTCAAATGTATTTTTGCCATACTATGAAAATAATTGCATAATCTCTGTAATTTTCTGTTGAGCTGGACCTTGCTAGTCATTTCTTATTTTGAATGTTTATGCTTTCTTCCTCTTTTTTTCTGGATTATGTTCATTAAAAGTCTGTGAAAATCACCATCCTCATTACCAATTGTCATGCAAACATCAGGCTCTCCAATATGTGCAGGCTCTTTATTGGTTCTAACAGTTACATCCGCAGACCTGGCAGGGCAGGGTATGGCAGGCCAGGACCTGGAGGCCGGTGACCCCCCTCCTCCCCTCCCCCCACCATAAAAACCCTAGTAATCTTCACTCTCTTTTCCTGGCCTCTTTCTTTTTGGTGTTCTCTTATGCTCTCTGTGCTTTCTCTGTGTGCCTGTGTTCCCTTCTCCAGGTGACTCAGCCCTTCTACCGGCTCCTCCCAGGCCCAGGTGAGCCCACTCACACATGCTCTCACCTGCTGGACTCAGGCATACACAACCATGGGGAGGGTGTAATACCCAGATTCTGGTTATACAGGCTAATGGAAGGGAAAGCCTGAGCAACTCACTGACCCTACATCTATCATCTTTAATTTTTTATTTTTATTTATTTATTTATTTTGAGACTAGGTCTCGCTATTTTTGCCCGTGGAACCGCAGGCTCTCGTTGCCCGGGGTACCACAGACTCAAGCAATCCCCAGCTTCAGCTTCCCAGGTAGCTGGGATTACAGGCGCGCACCACCACGTCCAGCTATTTTTTTTGGAACTAGGTCTCGCTACGGGCCCCAGGCGTGACTCGAACTGCGATGCCTAGCCCCGGCCGCTTCATAGGCTGAAGCTTACAGGCATGAGCCACCGTGCCCGGTCCTTATCATCCTTAAATTTTTTTTCAAAAAATTGAAACCTTTTCCCCCAATAATCATCAAGTTGATTTACTTATAAATCGTACTGCTTCTCTATATTCAACTCATTAATTTTTGCTTTATCTTCATTTTTTTCTGCTTTTCTTTGGTTTAGCTTTTGAGTTAGAAATATAATTGTTTATAGTCATTTAAAATTTTCATTGCAGAGTCGGGCACGGTGGTGCCTGTCTGTAAACGGCAGCCTAGGAAGCCGCGGCCGGGGGCCAGGGATCGCGGTTCGAGTCCCACTCGGGGCAACACAGCAAGACCTAGTCCCAAAAAATAGCTGGGCGTAGTGACACGCGCCTATAATCCCAGCTACCTGGGAAGCTGAGACTGGGATTGCTTGAGTCCGTGGTTCCATAGGCAAAAACAGCAAGACCTAGTCTCAAAAAAACCCTCTTTTTTTCCCATTGCATAAATACTTGAAGGTTATAGTTTTTCTCTAATAACTAATCGTTTTGTATAGATTTTGATATATATTATTTGTATTATAGGACTCAAATTCAACTTGTACTATGTGATTTGTATTCAATTTTCCATTTTATCCAGTACTTCTTTAATAATACACTTTAAGCCGGGCACGGTGGCTCATGCCTGTAAGCTTCAGTCTATTAAGTGGCTGGGGCTAGGGATCACGGTTCGAGTCCCGCCGGCCCGTAGCGAGACCTAGTTCAAAAAAAAAAAAAAAAAAAAAAAAAAGCTGGGTGTGGTGGTGCGCATCTGTAATCCCAGCTACCTGGGAAACTGAAGCTGGGGATTGCTTGAGTCCGTGGTACCCCGGGGAACGAGACCCTACAGTTCCATGGGCAAAAATAGAGAGACCTAGTCTCAAAAAAAAAAAAATACACTTTAAAATTTTCAAGTGAAATTTACTGTTTGCTTTCCGATTTTATAAACTTTTAATTCTATTATAATATTTATAACTATTGTCAATTAAATACTATCAGCATAATTTTACTTCTACTATTGAGAGGTTTTTTTTTAAATGTTGTTTAAATTTAAGTGCATATGTGCCTGAGAGACTATTGTCTCTATTTTGAAGTGTGAATTTCAATTTTTGAAATGAGCTCTCACTACATTGCTTAAGTTTTTTACATCTTTGGTTCTTTTGATCCATTAAAGCTATTTTAACCAGAGATGTTAGTCTCTTATTTTTATTGCCTTTTATTATGAAATGAGCCATATGGTTAATTCAATATTTTTGCATTTGAGAGTAAAACAAATAACAAGCTATACAATAGGGTTCCTCTCAATTTATTCATGCTACAAACTTCTCTAAGTTCTACTCCAGGAACTGCCAATACTGGCTTTATGCCATCAGACAAATATTTCACTCTAAGGTCTCCATCTTCTGTGTAATATGAGGTGAGTGGTAAACTATTTTTAGTGCAATACTTTAAGTTGTCAATTCAATAAAAGTGTTTTGAAGTGATATCCTTCTAAGCCCCACTACTACTGACATCTATCATTTATTGAATGCTTATGCATGCCAAGCTCCGTGATTAGCACTTAGCATACATGTTTTCATTGAAACATGGCATATTCATTTTAACTTCAAACCCTAGAATGTTGGAATGTTGGACTCTGATTTAATTGGCAAAAACCTTTTTGATTGGCTAAGTATTTCAGGGGATTACTGACTTTGTGAAGTGGCAGTGCATACTTGCATGTCTTTGAACACAACTTTCTTCTTGAATTAGGACAATGGTAAGAAAGATCACATTAGTCAAGGGAACAATTAGCCAATATTTATTTCTGTTAGTTTCCAGGTTTGGCAGGAAACAAGACCAGAATGAGATAAGGAGTTCAGGCCTCTACTGGGTGTGTGTGGAGTCTGAGACAAAGGGGAACAGAGCTGTTTTCCTGGCCATCTATTTTCATCCCAGACTTATACAAGTGCTCCCAATATGGTTAAAAAAAAAATCATAGATAAAGATTGTTGAGGTAGGCGGAGATTATACCTTTACAAGGATTATTTAGCTCTATGCTAATCTTTTGTTTTTAGAAGTAACACTGAATAGGAGAGGGCAAGTAATAAAATGGTCTCACTCTCCTCCAATGAAATATACTTGTCTTTTCTTTGTTTTTTTTTTGTTTTGTTTTTTGTTTTGTTTGAGACTAGGTCTCGCTATTTTTTGCTCGTGGGACGGCAGGCTCTCGTTGCCCAGGGTACCACAGACTCAAGCAATCCCCAGCCTCAGCTTCCCAGGTAGCTGGATTACAGGCATGCACCACCATGCCCAGCTATTTTTTTTGGAACTAGGTCTCACTACGGGCCCCAGGTGGGGACTTGAACCGCGATCCCTAGCCCCTGCCGCTTCATAGGCTGAAGCTTACAAGCACGAGCCACCATGCCCGTTGTATACTTGTCTTTTAAGCTAAAGATAGTTTGTCTTGTTTTTAAAGTCAGTTACTCATCCAGTCAATCATTTAACATTAGTTTCTTCTATAACCACTGAGGTTAATAAATAAATGACACTAGTGTTACCACTCTTCCCTTCAGTGCCCGAGTCAAAGAATTAGATATTCTTTCTTGCCAAACCTATGTGTAGCTCCACAATCTTTCTTAACATGGCACCCACACACAAAACTAAAATTTTCTCCCAGGACAAAATTCATTGTCTTTCTTAGTTAGGCATTCTAGATGCAAAGGTTTGGATGGTATTCACAGTTCAATGTGGAGTGCAAGGATGTAAACAACTCTAAGAAAAGCCTGTGCCAGAGAGGAGTTGCTAACTTGGAGCAGTGAATGTAGTTCCTTTAATGACATGAGAATGTCCAACTCAAATGAATGCCTCAGAGCATGTTTTCTGTCCTCAGTACAATGGGCCAGTATTATTGGGTGTGTGGTTTCATGGATCTCATCATGTGCCACAGCATTCTTGTGTTCCAAGTCAGAGATATGCTTTCAGTTTGATCATTTCATAAGAGTTTTATTTAGCAAAACTGGTGTTGGCAAATTCTCTCAGGTAGGCTGTCAACTTGAAGGGATCACTTGGAATAAATACAGAGACCTGATGTAAATAACGACTAAGAGGCACACCATGTTATCACACTCTTATTCTATGCCTGTGTTTTTTGGTGCATGGGAGAATGTGGGCATGGCTGGGCTCCTGGCATTCCTTACTTTGCCAGGCAGAGATGTATGCATATGAGCCATCAGTTCACATGCCTTGTGTTGTGTTTCAAAAGAACTGGGTGTGTCTCTGTTTGACTTAGCAATACGTTTTATTTTCTTTTCAAAGCATGAAGCATCTGTTTCATTGCTCTTGCCATTAGTCTAATTTGCTAATTTAAACATAGGTATTAATTTAATATTCAAACTGGCATAACTAGGAGACACTGCAGGTAATAATTAGATGACTTTAATTAGGGAACATCAGAAAGCATTCTGAGACACTTTATTCTGGACTCTCTTAAGTGCACTAAATACAATGTAAAACAATAGTCCTTTCACTTTGAGGACTTCGGTTATAGATGCCTAGACTGGAACACTATCAAGAAATTATAACAT
Organism: Uropsilus gracilis; assembly: GCA_004024945.1. NCBI lineage: Eukaryota > Metazoa > Chordata > Mammalia > Eulipotyphla > Talpidae > Uropsilus > Uropsilus gracilis. Next base: position 7,703 of record PVHY01023600.1, read on the forward strand.
TTTTGCCAGTTTGTTGCCTTGATGATTTTGTAGCATTTACTGTAAAGGATGCAACCAACATAAAATGAAAATGAATAGAACAGAGAGGGAAAATAGCAGATAGTTTCCCTAGACAAGCGCATAAAGCCTGGAGCTGAACTTCTCCCTGATTTGCATGTATTATATGTAGGTATTATATGAAATAAACTGCTTCTATGAAAAGAGATGCCGGTATCAGAAGAGTCTTCTTGCTTTATAAGCTTTTGTTGTGACCCAAGGCATTAATAATAAATTACACAAACCTCAGTAGTCTTAAAGAAGCAATACAATCAGACCGATTTTCTTGGAATAGAAGGAAAGACGTGTAGATTGATATTGAGTTGTTCTGTGAAGATTTGTCAGTATAATGTGCATCTCAAATAATTTACCTGAATCATAGTGGTACTCATAGAAGCACAAGTTTTTGAAATTATTGTCCCTAATTGGAGTACAACTTGCAACTATTTTTTTTCCATGACTGTATGTTAACTGAATGTATTATCAAACTTAAAATCTCTGCTCTTTTCATTCAATTTAGTTCATAAGTAACCAGGTTTAACTAAATAACATAGGCTATATCCTGTAACCACACACACACACACACACACTATATATATGTATATATGAACTAGGACTAAATCAGTTAACTTTGATAGTGAATAGAAATCGAACAAAGCACTTGAAACGCTTTAAAATCACTGCTTCTCGATGTGTAGTGGGTTGACACAATACCTTCACTTAGGAAGTCAAATACCTTAGTAATACTGTAATAGCACAGGAGGTAAGTGGGAGTCAGTTGACCTCATCCTGGGTCCAAAGCGATTGAGTAATTTGCTGGAAAATCAAATTGGCACCTGCAGTACGGATTCCCAAGAGCTCGGTTGCAGACCTGGAAGATGTATACTGTACCAGAAGACTGTGGTCCTGCACACCCTCCCCCCACGCCACCCCCCCTCCCGCGTCGAAGGACAGAAGGGACCGGTTTTCTGCATTATTAACGAGTGTCCATCTTTCCTTCAGGTGACCCTCAGGTCTGAAACGCGTAAGAGAAATACTGACCCAGATCTTGAAAGATCATATATTCACAATTTCCCATCTTACAAGGTGTCCATACGGTACTCGATCGACGTCTGATAGCTAATCTGCAGGTCTGCTCTCCTACTCCCACGTTCAAAACATAGGAGTCTGGAATATTAGAGAATTTCTTCGACGAAATAGGTCAGAAAAGCTTTTTGGGGGGGTGTCTGCGACACCTCCCTATCCCTGGGTGATTAACCTGCCTTCTCAGCATCTCCCCCAGACCCTCTCCGGGGTTCCTAGGGCCGAAAGTTGTGCGTCCAGGGCCGGCTCGGGGCCTGCGGGCGGGGGGCGGAGGCGGGCTGCTCCGCCTCCGGCGCTCGCGGGCGCGATCCACACTGGCCGCCGAGCGGCGAGCGCGGGACCCGGTGGCTGGCGGCGGGCGGGGAAGGCGCGGGGCGTGGTTTGCAGCTTTCCGAGCGCCAAGGAGCGGAGCGCTCCCCGCTGTGCCCCGAGCCTTCCGCTGGACCGAAAAAGCGAGCGGGAGAGCGAGCAAAAGACACGATAGAGTGAGTGAGGCGAGCGCAGCGCCCACCTGGTCGGCCGGGCCCGCGCCCTGGCCCCGAGCTGGGCCGGTAGCGGGTGAGCGCGGACGCCGGGCCCCAGCACCCTGGTGCGCCCCGGAGAGAGCGGGCTGTGGCGGGGAGGAAGAGCGAGCGGGAGGGAGGGGAAGGGGCGGGGGCGAGGGAGGGAAAGGTCCCCGAGCTGGGGGCGGGGGCGGCGGGGCTCGGGAACCGACTAGAAGCCGGGGTCCGAGCTCGGCCACGGGAAACTTTGCTCGGGTGGGAGAGCGGGGCTGCGGACGGTGCTGCAAACTTGTCAGCGGGCGGGGCGCTCCGGGGATTGGAGCGAGCACCAGCGGGTGGCGTTTGTCTCTCCGGCTTCTTTGTGTCACCTCCGAGTCCCAGCCCGCCGGTCCGCCCGGCTGGGAGAAGGGGACCCGGCCCCAGTACCCCGGCCGCCCCCGTCTGGCCCAGGCCCCAGCGCTCAGGGTCTGTTGATTGTTTTCCTTCCCCGCGTCACGCCTGGGCGGGAAAGATTTTGAACGCCGGGTGAAACAGAACGCGGAGAGCCGCGGCGCAGAGACTGCAGGTCCTCGGCGCGCGAGGCGCCCCCGCGGCCCCGAGACCCCGCGGGCCGGGCGCGCGGGGGCTGGGGAGGATGCGGGGACCCGCCGGACCGGCTCTCGAGGAACTGCGCGGGCGCGGGCGCGGCCGCCGAGCGCCTCCGCCGCGGGGGCCGCTCGAACCGCTCGGATAATAATTCCATTTTGATCGCTTGGGGTCTTTGTTGTCTGAAATTGCCTTTAGGGTCTGGCGGCAGCACCTTCGCCTCCTTGGGTTATTTCCTCGTTTAGCAGAAAAAAAGCGGAGTGGGCGGGGGCTTTGTTGAATCAGTGCTGCTAGAGACCAAATCTTCTGTGATGGAGGGTGAGAAGTCTCGTGCAACATTTGCCTTTGTGGACGCCTGTTGTTTCTGAAAGTTATTATTTTCCCCTCCCCTAGTGGAAGGGAGCGTCTGAGCGAGATGCCTGCGGGCACGATGTGTACAAGCACCAGCAAGTCAGCCGAACAGTGAAGGTTCTTTCTCGTCGCTCCACAGTTTTGCGTCTCTCTCGCTTTTTAAGTTTGATTTCAAGCAACTTTTACCTGGCTTGAAGTACCCATAGCTCCGGAGGCTCTCGTACAGTAATTTTGTATCAGTGCTCGAATGGGTTTCACCACTTTTAGGACTTTGGAATAAAATACAGTATCAGTTTCAAGCTTGGCCCCGCCATTGAGAAATCATAAACATCATCAGGGAGAATATTCACCTTTTTATGAGATGGAACGTTCGGTGTGTTTTATATTTTAACGCGTGGCGCCTTTAGTTTTCTTTCTGGAAAGCAACTGTTACTCTCAATGACTTTTTCTGAGATAATTATTCTCATACAGGCCTGAACCCCAGTCCCTTCCCACCCTCAAACACCTCTAGGGAGAAGGAAGAACAGGTGTAATCCTCGTTGACCATTTTCCTGGAGATGTTAAAAGCAGTAAAAAAGTGGAAATTTTTAATTCATTGTCAGTGTTTAAGTTAATGAGTTTATTTGAGTTTCACAAAAAACGAAGTAGTTTGGGTCAGCTCACTCATTTACAGTAAGATTGTTTAAAAATTCATGTGAATAAGTTTATGCAATCAGAAGTTTAATAAGCACTGCATCAGTGCTGATTGTGTTTGCCTCCTCCTGCGGTATGTTTAAAAGAACTGAGTCACGGCAGGCTATAATAGGTAGTGCCCTCAGTAGCAGTGGAGAGTTTACCGTAAATCTCAAAAACATCATAATAATTAAGGAAAAAGGTAACTAGCAATTGATACCTTTGTCCTTGCTCATCATGTGTTTTAAATACTGGTTTTCAGTCAATTCTTAAAATCATTCATCTACTCAAATAAGCTCTTACCCTATGCCTGCTGTGGGGGTGGGGTGGGAATCTGTAATGTAACTAGTCCTCGTTGCCAACTGTAAGCTTTAGGCTCACCAATCTACTTAGGTTCTTTATTGGTTTTAGCAGCTACACAGACACATCAGGCAGGGTGGGGGGGTTTGGGGGTGGGTGGGATAGGGCTGGGAGTCAGAGGAACCCCCTCAAGGAATCTTCACACTCTTTCTCTGGGCCCCATCTTATGTTCTCTCTCATGCTTGCTGTGCCCTTTATCACCTCTCCTAGCCCAAGGTGTGCACACTTAGACATGTGCTTACCCACTGGGCTGCACAATCATGGAGAAGATGCAATACTACAGGTGCTGGTTTTACAGGCTAACAAGGAAAAAGCCTGGCAAACTCACTACATCAAGTAATCAAATCAACATGGTAGTGACTGCTTAGAAGACTTAAAGACTTAATTTTGTACCAGTAAATGCTTTACTTAGGTTGTTTCAGTCCTGTACTAAGTACTGGAGTGCCTACCATGTCTTATGCTAGGTGCTGAAGTTATAATAATGCAGAAGCTGAGGTTCTCACCCCTGTCAAGTGGGGGAGGACTGACAGGGGAAGAAATTACTAAATGCTTTGCAGGTTTTAATATATAAATTAGGTCATATCACTCATCCTTCAAACCCCTCTCCCCCTGGCAATCATGAAATTTCCTTCCTAGTGAAAGGTAAAGACCTAAGAATGGTACCCGGAGTTTATCGTATCTGGTCCTCCTCACTCCCTCTCCTGTTAACCTGATTTCATCCTCTGCTCTTCTTACCCTTCTACCACCACCCTACTTCCCATGCTATTTGCGGGCCTCTTGCCTTGCTATTTCCTCTGCCTGGATGCTCTCTGCCCAGCTCTCTTACCAGTTCAGTTCTCTCCCAGAACCTCTTCCCTTCTTTACTCCATGTTATATTCTCACTGGGCCTCAGATTTTAAATTAGAGTCATCTTCTGCAATTTCCACTCATCCTTTTGCAACTTATTTTTTGTACTTATGAATATCTAACTAACATGTGCACTTGTATCTATTTGTTTATGGCCCATTTCCCCCCCCCATCCTCCACCTTCCCAATCATTCTCCACCCCACCTCCATTGTTACACTCCATCAGAGAAATATTCACTCTTCTCTCTCCAGAATCTTGAACAGTGCCTGACAAACAGGAGGTGTTTAAGAACTATTTGTTGAAACAATGTGGTTACTAGATGTTGAGACACAGAATAACCAAGGTCTCCTATGTTAATAGTAAGAAAGTCTCCATGGAGGTGACACTTAAGCCTTTGATAAGATGGAGCCTGCCTGAGCTTGTAGGGAGGAGAGAGACTTGGAAGATCTGTAGAGGAGATAACATATGCAAAGGCCTTGAGCCAGGAAAGAGCTGGGTGGTGTGTGAATTTATTGGAACTGAGAGGTCTTTGTGGTTGAGCACTGTCAGCTCCTTGGAGAGAAGGAAATAAAGATTGAGTGATCAGGTGAAAGATTATGCAAAGTCTTGTAAACCAAAGAGTGGATAAATTTACACTGAATTTTCATATAGAACCTACTATGTTATAGTTTTAAAATCTGGGCATCAGGGACATCACAAGTAACTTTCTGAGGTTGTACAGAAAATTGACAGCTTAGGATAGGAGGCCTGACTCTGGACTTGAAAACCCATTTGACAGCCATGCCAACATCTGAAGACAGTCCCTACCCTAGCAGAGAGGTTTTTCTAGTAGAAAGACAGGCCACTGCAATATACATCTGGCAGTTCTAGAAGAAACTTTCTTGGGAGGCCATGGAGCAGGGAATCTTCTAAATCTCCCTGGGAGTGGGATAGGCCAAAATGGAAAATTCTGTATCATTTTTCCTTTTTATTATTCAGAGATATTTCAGATTAGCTGCATTTTAAGTTAAAAAAATTAACGTTAAATGCAATAGCCTGGTTTTTTTTGGCTTCACCATGCATCCCCCCCTTTTTTTTTGCCTTGCGTTTACCAGTGTCATATCTGTGTCATGTGCTCCTTTTGGTATTTTCACCGACTAAAGGATCGGATGTGGAGTAATGTAAGTTACTTATGTTTCAAGTTGTTTGATCATTGTTATCCTAACTATCTATGCTTTGTAGTTGTGCATGATAATTTTTAAAACACCTCTGGTGAATATAGTTGACACAGAGTAAACTGCACATTTTAGAGTGTGAAATGTAATACTTTGATTTACTTACAGACCTGTGAAACATCTCTTTTTGGCACCTCCTTACATCCGCTTCCCCCATCCTCAAGGCATCCAGCCAACAATGATAGCCTTCTAACTTTATGATTTACTATTTTCAGATTTTTTTATAAATGAAATAATACATTTTGTCTGGCTCAGTCAGCATAATTATTTTGAGATACATGTATTTTTGTCATGTGTATCAAGAATTCATCCCTTTTTGTGGCTGGGTATGGATTCCAGGGTATTGGAAATGTCCTAGTTCATTTATCCATTTAGCCATTCATTGCTAGACATTTGTTTTTTTTCCTTCTTGTTATTACATATAAAGTTGCTTTGGATATTATATATAGTCTTCATATGGACATCTGCCTTCTTTTCCTCTGGGCAACTGCCTAAGGGTAGAATGGCTGGATCATATGGTAAATATTTGTTCATCCTTTTCTGCAGTGGTTATACCATTTTCTATTGCTCTGCATCCTTGCTAGCTTTTGGTATGGGCAGGCTAATTGTGGCCACTCTGCTAGCTAGATAGTGTCACATTGTGGCTTTATTTTGCAGTCCCCAGGCGACTATGTGCTTATTTATCATTATATATCTTCTATGCTGAAGTATGTATTTACATTTTGGGTTGCTTTCTTATTAATTTTTAGAGTTCTTTACATATGTTCTGGATACAAGTCCTTTTTCAGATACATGACTTGTAAATATTTATTCTCAATCAATTACTTGCCTTACTTTCTTTTCACTGTCTCTTTGAATAACAGTTTTACATTTTAATGAAGTCCAGTTTATCAATTTGTTCTATGGGTTTTGGTGTTGTACCTAAGAAATATTTGCTTAACTCAAGATGACCAAGTGTATTTTCCCCCAGAAGTTATAGAATGTAAGAATATAAATTTTTTTTGATGGGGAAGATATTTTAAATTATGTCCTCAGTCCATTTGGTGTATTTCAAAGTATACAATCATTTTTTCATTATTTATCAGTGAAAGAAGTTAGAAATTAACTATAAAAAACGCAAGTGGCAAATTTCCATGGGAGCCACAGTCACATGCATAGAGCATTCTAGAAAAGACAGGGCAAGCAGGTTCCATTCAGTTTCATAAGTTCCATCAAATACTGAAGCGATCAAAGGTGGTGAGAAATAGTGACTTTCAAAAAGGAGTAGGTTATTAAAGGAAGCATTTTACTGGACTCATACTTAAAGGTAGAAGGTGGGGAATGTGCTTTTTATTTTATTTTATTTTATTTTATTTTGAGACTAGGTCTCGCTATTTTTTTGCCTGTGGAACCTCAGGCTCACGTTGCCTGGGGTACCACAGACTCAAGCAATCCCCAGCCTCAGCTTCCCAGGTAGCTGGAATTACAGGCTCACGCCACCACACCCAGCTATATTTTTTTGGAACTAGGTCTCACTTGATGTGCCCCCAGCAGGACTCGAACCATGATCCCTGGCCCCGGCTTCCTAGGCTGCTACTTACAGGAATGTGCCACCATGCCTGGCCAGGAATGTGCTTTTAAAAATTATATCTACGATATGGGATCAGTCTTTCCAGCTCCCCATATGGGCTATCCAGTAGATGATAAATTTAAAAAATGAACTCATACTCATTCTCTTCTCCCCCCCCCAAAAAAGGGGGGGAACCTAGAGAGGTCTAGATTACTCTCCAGAGTGGAACTGGGAGTCACAGCTTCACCACTCTGATCAGTCAGTTTCAGAGTCATCACAAGCAGGCCTTAATTTTAAACAACAAAATTTTTTAAAATTTATTATTATTTTTTGAGACTAGGTCTTGCTATGTTGCCCAGGGTGATCCCGCGGACTTGAGCGATCCCCAGCCTCAGCCTCGCAGGTGGCTGGAATTACAGGTGCATGCCACCATGCCCCACTACTTTTTAAGACCAGGTTTCACTTTGTTGCCTGGGGTAGTCCTGAACCCATGAACTCAAGTGATCCCTGGCCTCTTGCCTCCCAGTACTTCGACTACAGGCATGCACCACCATGCCCGGTTTCAAAATTTTTTTTAAACAATAAAACACAAACTACTGTTGATCACTTTTTGATAGTACACCATTATTCAAAATGAACTAGGGTTGAGAGGACGAAGGGGGCCACACCGGCGTGCCTGTGTCACACAAGTACATGCGGGTAGGTTCAGGGCTTTTGTCATTATTGCAAAAAGAATTTAAAATTTCTTTAGTTTGATTTAAGCATCGCTTTGAGCATGACACCAGCCTTGCAGAAAGGGCTCTGAAGTGAAGTCCAGAAGAGCACACACCTATGAATCTTTGACTCTGGAGGCCCCTCTTCTCTTCCTCAAATGTATTCTTCAGACCTTTTTGTGTGAGCACTGAGTACACCAGGTACTTGTCAGCCTTTAGGTCAGCGTTAGGTCACGGGCCAGCTTATCAGCAGTCTCTGGAGTGATAGGCTTCCTTTGTTCATGGCATTTCTCAATATTAGTAGGGGTCATCGCTGAGGTCAATTTGGGTCCCAGCAAGAAGCAAGACATCTTGGGGAGTTATCACAGACCCCCTCTTTGCATCCACATTTTCAAACGAGGATGAAGAAAAACAAAACCAGTGAAAAACAGACAGACATACAGATTTTTCATGGATAGCTCGTAGTCATCATCTGTCATAATCCTCTTGCCCTGCAAGATCGGAAAGTTCTCTGTCAACTATAACCATCAACTGTAATCACAACTATGCAGTGGTCAACCTAGTATCTACTCAGACAGAAATTTATTCCTTGTGTAGGAGATCAGGAGCCATGTTTAACCAACGCACCATTACCCACAACAATGCACTCAATTGTCTGCATTGCTGAAACAGTTTTGTATCTACTTTAAATATTTGAAATTCAATGATGACTTCAGCTTCTCTGCTTGACAGTACTTGGCAGAGTCTCTTCCAAAATCAGGTTTTTTGTACTATATTTTAGATCCATCTACGTTGAGTTAATTTTTGTTCATGGAACAAAGTATGTGTTGCTGTTCACCTTCCTCCACTGACAACCCTCAGCTATTTCTGGAGGCGGCATGAAATCACGAGAATGTGTCTTGGGCAAAGACATATGTTCCTGCTATCTAGTGGGTCAAGGCTGAAAGAACCTACAATGAACAGGAGAGATTCTTTCAACAAAGGATTATTCAGAGAAAATGTTGGTTGTGCCAAGGTTGAGAAAACCTAGACTAGAAATGTATCAATTTTGTTAATAACCTCATTGAACCAACTGTTAAGTGTTATTTATATTCTCTCTTGGTTTTATATTTAATGCATTTTTATTCTCATCAATTTTATTTCCTTCTGCTTACTTTGGGTTTTATTTACTTTTTTGTTTTTCAATTTTTTTAGATACTGATTTGTAACCATTCACCCCATTTGTTTATCCTATGTATTTCCTTTAAAGTACTCATGTAGTGACATCTCACAGATTTTATAGTCCGGTGTGAATTCATTCAGCTCAAATATTTCTTCATTTCCTTTTGATTATTCTTTGACCCTGAGTTACTTGAAGGCATAACACTTGATTCCTAAATATTTGTAGATTTTCCAGTGATATTTGGTTTTCATTTTGAATTTGATTTCATTGTCAAAAAGTATACTTGTATGACTTGAATTGTTTTACATTTATATAGTTATTTTATGACCCAGAAGAGAATTTACTTTGGTAATCTTTGAAGTGTATTTGAAAAGAACGTGTATTCTAATCAGCTCAATGTTTAAGGAACAGTAGCATGACTTATCACTACTCATGTTAAACTGGATTACCTGGCTGAGATGTTTATGAAGTTTTTTCCTTTGTAAATATACTCTTTCTCTTCCTTCTCTATTTTGGGGAAGAAAGTTACCATATGAAGCTCACACTTAAGAAGTATCAAGTAATAATACCTCTTTGAAGGAGATTGCTTTTTATGCAGTGTGACAATCTTTACCTTTTAATTAGAGCTTTTAGATCATTTCTATTTAATTTCTATTTATTTAAAGCAATTATTGATATTGTTAGGTTAAGATCTATAGTTTAGCCTTTTCTTTCTCTTTAAATCCTTGTTACCCTTTAACTCTTTTTCTATCTTCATTTGGAGTAGCTGAATATTTTCATTCTATTTTATATCCTTTTTTGGACTTAGTAGCTGTTATTCTCTATTTTGTTATTTGGTGTTTGCTTTAGGTAAACACAGTTTACATTCCAGTTTTATTATACCACTTCATGCACAGTATGATAGCCTGGTAATAATACATTTAGTATATTTGTAATAGTATGTTTAGTATATTTGCATTTCTCTCCTCTTGATCTTTGTGCTTTTGTGATAGCTTTTACTTTTTTGGGTCTATTATAAATACCACACCACATTTTTTTTCCAAATAAGAAAAAAAGCCATTTATTTAACCATGTAGTTACACAGGCTATATTCTTTATTTTGCTATTAAATGAAAATGAAATAGTCATAAATATTGTAGTTATTGGATTCATATATATGTATATGTATTCTAACTTAAAAGTTAGAATAAATTTTTAAAAAGTAATGAAATTAAAAAGCCAGAGCATGGTTCATTTTCCTAAGGCAAACCCACTAAGCTGCTATAGTGCACACCACTTCTATAATGGAGAGACACTTCAGCGTGTTACCGCATTCTGAACACCTGGACTTGGAGAACTCCCCAGAGAGGCACTGCAGAGTGTGCCTTTTTTCCCTCTGGGCACCAGTAAGAGGGAGGTGAATGAGGAGATGAAATCGATGTGTTCATGCTGACATTTTCCAGATCCCGAGAAACTTTAAAAGATGAGTTTGAAAGCATTTTCTTCTTTTGATGGCATGTAAGATGAAAAAACACTTGGGTGTAGCTCCTCAGGACAAAGTAACACATTTGATAAAGTGAGCCTCAAGCTCCTGCTTGTCAGTATCCGTATTTGATTGAAAACTTCAGTCGCAGAGGCTTTTCTTGGATCTCTCTAGAATTTGTCATCTCTTTGTTGCTCCAGTTCCAGCTGATTTTAGTTCTCCTTTAGCTGCTGCCAGTGTTGGCAATTTGTCATCAGTGAGTAGCTCCTCTTCCTCCAGGTGTGTAAATGTACCCCTGTTCTGAATGTCTGTGCACTGACAATAGATATAAATGAGTGGAAAACTCAGTTCGTTCAACAAATGAATTTATTGTCTAAATATTTATTGACTCTGGCACATTGTTGAAAATGTATTTCCCCTGTCCTTAAAGTGCCAATCATTTAATAGGAAAAAAGCCACAGAGGAGCAGGCTGTCCAGGTGGTGATCATGACAGGGAGAAACAGGCTGTGCCAAGTGAACTTAAAGCAGAGCTTCTCAAAGTAGGGTCCAGGGACCAGCAGTGGAAACACACTGATCATAAACTTTAAGGGGGACTTCCCAATCTGTGTTTAACAAATTGCCAGTGATTCTCATGCATGCTCAAGTTGTAAACTGCTGGCCTAGAGGATTAGGTGATGGCTGAGATTTTTTCTCCATCTCTTAAATTCTATAAGTATGGTTTGAAAAAGTGATATTTACCTCACTATACGTTAAGAGTAGCATTGGCACTTATGAAGTATCATGTAGTGAGTAAATGCCAGTGAATAAAATAGAAACTCAAAGTGGTCAAGTTATACCTGACACAACAGCAATAGTTTGGTTTTTTAAATTGTGATTGTGAAAATTTCAAATATACTTAAAAGTAAAGGTAGTATTAGAATGAGTCCCTATGTAGATATCACCTAGTATCAGTCCTGATCAAATCCAGTCCAGTTGTTTTTACCTATACTCTTACCTATCCCCTGCATTTTTTTTTAACACTAGGTCTTGCTAGGTTGCCTGGGTTAGTTCCGAACTCGAGGACTCAAGTGATCCCTATACTCAGCCTCCCAGGTAGCTGGGATTACAGGTGTGCGTCACTAGGCGGCTATTTTTTAGGTCTTGCTATGTTGCCCAGGGTGGTCTTGAATCTGCAAACTCAAGCGATCCCTGCCTCAGCCTCCCAGCACTGGGATTATAGGTGTGTGCCACCACGCCCGGCTCCCCTGCATCTTTCGGAAGCCAGTAACATTCATCATGTCATTTCATCCACAAATAAATTTTATTATTATTTTTAATTTATTTATATATAGATTTCACATCTTTGTAATCCCAGGGATTCACCCTACCACCATCCCCACCATTCTCCCCCCTTTCCCCTCCTGCCCAAGTTGTGTGCTTCAGTTTGGTGGTTAGCTTATTTTGAATTTTCCCTCATGGCTTTTGTTAATTTTTTTCCTATATCCCATATATTAGTGAAACCATTTGTTTTCTGCTTTTTCTTTTTGACTTGTTTCTGCTAATATGATTTCTTCTAAGTACATCCATGTTATCATAAAATCATCAAATTTGTCATTTTTAATTGATGTGTAATATTCCATAGTGTATATATACCACATCTTTTTCACCCAGTCATCTGTTTTGGGGCATTTAGGTTGCTTCCAAGTCCTTGCAATTATAAATAGTGCTGCAGTAAACATCCAAGCACAGATATCCCTTTGTATTCACATTGAGGTCTCTTTTAGGTAGATTCCCAAGACAGCAATTGCTGGGTCAAATGGTAGTTCCATTTTCTTTAGTTTGAGGGCCCTCCACACAGCTTTCCATAGTGGTTGGACCAGTTTAAATTCCCACCCGCAGTGTAAGAGTGTTTCTTTCTCTCCTCATCCTTACCAACACTTGTTGCCCATTCTTTGGATGTGGACCATTCTTACTGGTGTAAGGTGGTATCTCTTTGTGGTTTTGATTTGCATTTCCCTTATTGCTAGTGATGTTGAGCAATTTTTCATGTCCCTGTTGGCCATTTGTATTTCCTTTTTGGAGAAGTGTCTTTTTAGTTCTTCTCCCCATTTTTTGATTGGGCTTCTTGTTTTGCTTTTGTTTAGTTGTGTGAGTTCTTGTGGATCTTCATTATTAAACCCTTATCACTCTTGTGGAGGCAAACTTTTTTTTTTTTTTTTTTTTGAGACGAGGTCTCGCTATTTTTGCCCATGGAACCGCAGGCTCTCGTTGCCCGCGGTACCACAGACTCAAGCAATCCCCAGCCTCAGCTTCCCAGGTAACTGGGATTACAGGCGTGTACCACCATGAGGGCAAACATTTTTTTCCCATTTGGTTGGGCTTCTTTTTTGTTTTTTCTGTTGTCTCTTTTGCTGTACAGAAGCTTTTTAGTTTGATGTAGTCCCGTCTGTTTGCTTTCCTTCATTTTTTTTTTTTTTTGCCATCTGTAGATGTTTCCAGAAAGAGATTTCTGAATTGTATTTCATGGAGGGTTT